>JAXQGP010000746.1:0-10110 GCA_037040125.1 Kazachstania sp. M6911
TCGAAACACCGTATTCTATTTTGTTCCCTAGATCTCATTTCATCACTTTGTATTACAATTGAATCGCTGTTAGCTGAATAATATTTCATCTTTTTCGCTATCAACTGATCTTTAATTTCTCCTGGAAACAACAAACAGCTAGAGAAATCTGGTAATGTGAGCGTACACTTCGTATTCACTTTATTAACATTTTGGCCACCTGGACCGCTGGATCGATCAAATCTTACATGGAAATATCTGGGTTCCATAGTGGCAGAATTTAGATTATCTAACCATTTCCTTGCTATCACATTATCATTAAGTAGTAAAGGGGTATAACTAAATGATCGGTACGTAACAACTCTCCAGTTTTGACTGATATTTAGGATTCTTCGAACCGAGATTTTTATGGCATTGGGCATCGCATTGGACAGTATTAGCCTCGAGACTAAGCTATATCTTGTGTTTCTTTTTGCTGAATCTTGCTAAAGGAATATCTATAAATCACAAGTGAAACCGATAGCATTTTCGAAGACTCTCTATATCTCATTATGAAGTCAACTGGCCTTCGTCACATATATTACACATATTTTCCGGTTTAAGTATTTTGCGGCAGTTAAAGGCCAAGACCAAAAAAAGGAAAAGTACAGCAACTTAGAGGTTTTGGAAAACCAATATTTTCTAAGACATTGAATAGTCATTCGAGAGGAAATATTAAAACTATAACATACAAGTATATCAGCTGGTCCAGATATAGTAACGTATATTAAAGCACAAAGTATAGAAAAGTCTCTTACCGTTGAAAAGTGACTGAACACCATCTCCTGATCCAATTTTTATTGTAGAAGTGGACAGTCTGTTAAATATATAGAGATGAAGGATTCTAACTCAAGGACCAAATTCAATGGGAAGGCTGCTATAATAACTCCAGATAGAGATGATGATATACCTAGAAATAAATCCATGCCAGATATGCATAATTTTAAAGGATTGATGACATCGCCTGTACGAAATTTTAGCGGCATGAGTAAAATTGATGAGAACGAACCAGCTAATAATATATTGAATACACCAAAGAGACATAATACATTTGATAGTTATTCTGAAAATAAACAAATTATAGATATATATAGGTCGTTAGATGATCAAGATTTGACTGATAATGGTAGTATTGTACGATCACGAGCTAGAACTAACACTGCAAGTACCGGACCCGGATCACCTTCTACTTTGCAAAGACAAGCTGAGTTGACGAGAAATGACCCTTCACATTTTGATAGATATGGGTTTAGGAAACAAACCAATTATATTACAGAAGAAGAATATGATGATTGGTGGAGTGATTATTCTAAATATTGTTTGAAACGAAAGAAGAAATGGGAAGCATACCTAGTGAAATGTGGCTTACCATTAAATGATGATAATCCTTTGAATTTCCCACCAAGTTGTGATAAATTAAAAAGATATATAAGGAAAGGAATACCTGCTGAATGGAGAGGTAATGCATGGTGGCATTTTGCAAGAGGTGAAGAAATGTTACAAAAGAATAAAGGTTTATATGATAAATTATTAGCCAAAGCTAAAACATTAAAGAAAAATACGAAACAGAAAGGGAATGATGATTTCGATATCATTGAAAGAGATCTTGGTAGAACATTTCCAGATAATATTCATTTCCATAAAGAAGCATATCAAAAGGATGAACCTATAATGATTCAGTCATTGAGAAGAATATTAGTTGCATTTACGTTATATGATCCATCAATTGGATACTGTCAATCTATGAATTTTATAGCGGGGTTATTATTATTGTTTTTAGATGAGGAGAAATCATTTTGGATGCTTGTAATTATTACTAAGAAATATTTGCCAGGTGTACATTCATTAAACCTTGAAGGTGTTAATGTCGATCAAGGAGTGTTGACGCTTTGTATCAAAGAATATTTACCTGAATTATGGGAACAAATTGAATTATCATATATTCGTAGTAACCATCAAGATAGTTTATTGAATCCAGATAAGAATAATAGAGTTACAATTCAGGATTATTTCCATAAAGAAGAATATTTGTACAAGTTACCTCCTATTACTTTGACCACAGCAAGTTGGTTTATGAGTTGTTTTATAGGGTCGGTACCTGTTGAAACGACGTTAAGAATATGGGATTGCATGTTTTATGAGAAATCACATTTTTTATTTAAATCGTCGTTGGCGGTGCTAAAATTGTGTGAAGAAGAATTATTGAGAGATGATAGAAATAGCACAACTAAATTTTTATTGAATACGATTTCTTATGCGACACAGGGCTCTTCGGATTCGATTTCCCAAGTGAATAACAAACGACCAAAGGATTATCAAAAAAGTCAAGATGATTATGATATATTAATGTTTCAAGTGATTCAGACTTTCCCAAGGAAACTTTTAGATCCTAACATATTATTTGATAAAATTCTTTTCAAGAAAAAATTTAGTTTAAATCAATTAACTCAGGAAGAAATTGATTTAAGAAGGAAATATGTAACAATACAAAGAAATAAGCTAAAACATTTTGATGAAACTGTAATTGATAGAAAGGAACCACATGTTAAGGATTCTATTGGAGATCTGGATGGGTATAATCAAGAATTTTCATTGAGTAATGATTTAGTTAATGAAACGATGTCATCTGAGATTACTGGATTTAATGTCAGTGGATTGAACAGTATTAATTGGAACAATAGTATCAAAGAACGTGTACGGAGAATGAGACAAACCAATGAGAACTAGTATAAGATTTTTGTAATAGCATTAATCTTTGTTTGATTTTTTTTTGCATATAAATGTATATAAAATTTGAAATAAATATATTATTTATCAGGTTATGATAGGTGCGTTTGTTTATTTAGCTAAATTCCAACCTTTCTTTAATCTATCGATGGTATAATTTACTTCTTCGGCATTTTTCAATTTGCTTTGTAGTAAAGTCTCTATATCATTCCAAGGTAAAATGATACTTTCTAAATCGGAGATAGATTCTTGTACAGGCTCGTCATCTACGACAGGTGTACTTTGAGTAGTTGGAACGGTAGTTGGATTTGTTTGTGGTTTTGGTGCGGAAACCATGACATTTATAGTAGCATCTTCGGTACCTAATTCTAGCAGTAACAAATTATCATGAAGTACTTTCCCCTTTAATAATAATTTCAATTGTTCAACTTGTTCAACTTTTTCTTCCTTCAATATAAACTCTTTAACTTGTAAAACTGTATCATTTTTATTGAAACTATTAGAAATAACAAACTTCGGATTTCTAATACTTTTCAAGGTCAATTTGACACCATTTTCATTCTCTGAGTCTGTAGTGTGAACTCTCTTGGCTCTATTTGGATTATATCTATATTTCAAAGCAGGTAAAGCAGCACCTAATGTAGTAACATCCTTTAATGGTTTTTGATAATTTGCAGATAGAACAGGTTCATTTAAGCTAGCTAAAGTTAAGAATTTTGTAGTGAAATCACGCTCGGATACAGGGGCAGCAACAGTAGACATTGTAACGGTGTGTTGGATACTATTTTACTGTACTTTATATTGGATTTCTTCTTTTTAATTGGTTCCAGTTATGGAAAATTTTTCAGCTTTTTCAGTTTTCCTTAAAGTTTCGTTGTAGTTATAAAATCGGCGTCCGTGGAAGTGTCCCTATAATTAAGAATAGCGAAAATACAAAAAGTAAACAAGCCAGAGAAGAGGGTCTCGACTACTGCAAGGGTTCAACGGATATATATAGAAAGGAAATACTAAGATAAGTTATCGTAATGGCCAGTACTGGTATAAGTGAGGAGAACAAGACTTTGTTCTTTAATTATCATGAATTCAGTGAGACGTATTATGCGGATCTCGACACACCGACACAACCAAGAGAACATGATGAATCTGAAGCGTTAATCATTACACATTTCCCAAATGTATATACTCCACAGACAAGTCAGTTATTTAGAGGGACTCGTATTGTCCGTATACCTTGTAGATTTGAACAAAATATATATCATCCGTGCTTCAGTGAATGTATGCCAGGTATGGAACCTGCAGCTATTCTAACTGATGAGAATGGTAAAGGGGAAACATATTGTTTCGTTCCACGAGGAATATACGATAATGAAATATTTGGTACTAGTTCAGTGAGTCCATTGAGTCTATATTTAACTCCGGAACAGTTTCTCACAATTATACGTGAAGTTAATGCATTAATTGAGCAGGAGTTTCAAATCAATTCATGGCATAATATTATTAGTTTGTTTTTAGGTATATTAACGTTAGGTATATGGACATGGATCATCAGCATGTCGGAACGCCACACACGAAATAAACTTGATTTACATATTGAACAACTCAACGAATCGCAACTCTTGGCAAGTCACCGAATTAAAATAATTAATCCCAGACAGTCAGGTTTCCTATCGTTGGATTTCCAGATCCCTAGACCGGTTGCCTGATGGGGAAATTTCCATATACAGATATTTAAATTGGATATTTCCCAAAACGGCGAATTGCCACATCGGGCAATTCTGCATAGTATCACTGTTTAACGCAAAAATGATAACGATTTCGAAACAGATTTTGCACGCGAAAACACGAAAATGCGAATTGCAAAATTGCGTACGCATAATTTATAGTAGTGTTAAAAAAGCGAAAAATTGATGAACGCCAATTTGCAATAAATTTTTATGTGCTTCGGTCAATGCGCTGATGGTAGAACATTTGGCGTCTCTGCACGAATTTTAAAACCAAAGGGACCTAGAACTCACGAAATTATAAGCCATAAAGATCAATTACTTGATTGAGGATTAATGAGCAGCAATTTAAGAATGTTGACAGTTAAAAGATTTGGGACCAAATTAATATATAAAGGAAACGTAGTTGATCAATTGAAATGAGATTAACTTTGAGTCTTATTCTTATATAACATGTATTTATATGTAAGAGATCAACACACACATACATAAATATATTCATTCACATAAAATTTCAAAATGGAAACATATAACAAAGCTCTAAATATTTTAATGAAGTCTCCTGTCACTGATGATATGATTCAATTTTTAACACATGCTACATTACAAGTGATGCCAAATAATACTAATAACGCAGCTTACCCAAGTCCACCAAGTTCACCAAAACAATGTTCTCGTTTACCATCATTAAGAACATTTATTACAAAATTAGTCAGATACACAAATGTTTATACTCCAACATTATTATCTGCTGTTTGTTATTTAAATAAATTAAAACGTATTTTACCAAAAGATGCTAAGGGTTTACCTTCTACAATTCATAGATTATTCCTTGCATGTTTAATCATTAGTGCCAAATACCATAACGATTCTACTCCATTAAATAAACATTGGGCTAAATATACTGATGGATTATTTTCACTTGAAGATATCAATTTAATGGAAAGACAATTATTACAATTGTTAAAATGGGATCTAAGATTAACTAATGAAGATTTAATTTTAGATTTACAATATTTGTTAGAACCAATTAAGCAACATATCGAAATCACAACAAGACAACAAAAGAAAATGTTAGCTTATAAGAAACAAGAAGTTTATAAACATATGAGAAATTTATCAGTTTCATCAAACTTATCATCTTCTACATTAGTTAACAGTTCAAGTTACGATGATCTAAGATGTCCATCACCACGTAGATCATTAAGTAATACAACAAAACAAATCGATATATGGCATGATAAAAATATGCCAAATGATTTAAGTTGGAATTTAGAGAGTCAACCAATTTCAATAACGTCATCATCATACAACTACTAAAGTAATAGCATTCCCAATCAAAAATTTTCAGTTCACTTCTAGAGAAACTTTTGGAAAGTTTCTAATATATAATTTTTTTACATACGGATTTTCATAATATAATACATTATCACTTTTTTTTTGGTTAAATTTAAGTCATCGATGCGTAACTGATAAGCGATAGCGCGGAGATAAGATGATAACGAAACGATAAGACATCTTGAAAAAGCTCAGACGTATATAAAGGGGGGATAAGAAGTTCAGTTGATGAAATTGTTCGTCGATCATTTATAGAATAGTACTGATCTCTTTTACCGTTTCAATATGCCTTACCCCGAAGAATTTACTGGTATCGGTGTAATCTCTACGGATAAATGGGATTCGCCAGAAAGAGTCACATACGAGGCTAAAAAATTTGATCCACATGATATTGATATTCAAATTGACGTATGTGGTGTATGCGGTTCCGATTTACATACAGTCCAGGGACATTGGAGAGCTATTCGTGAATCGATGGTTGTAGGTCATGAAATCATTGGTACAGTAGTACGTATTGGTAACGAATGTAATTCCGGTTTGAAAATTGGTGACAGAGTGGGTGTTGGTGCCCAAGTTCTGTCATGTTTGAACTGTGATTTATGTAATGATGGTAATGAACCTTATTGTTCCGAATTTGTTTCATGTTACAATAGACCTTATAAGGATGGATATGTGTCTCAAGGTGGATATGCATCACATGTCCGTGTTCATGAACATTTTGTTGTTCCTATTCCTGAAAATATTGATTCAGAATTTGCAGCTCCCTTGTTATGTGGTGGGGTTACTGTTTATTCACCATTAAAACGTAACGGTTGTGGACCAGGTAAAAAAATTGGTATTGTTGGTATCGGCGGTTTAGGCCACATGGCTATATTATTTGCTAAAGCGATGGGTGCAGAAGTTTGGGCATTTTCAAGAAAGAGTAATAAGAGGGAGGATTCTTTGAAGTTAGGTGCAGATCATTATATTGCTACCAGTGAGAGTGATGATTGGGACCAGTCATTAATTCATAAATTAGACATTGTATTAGTTTGTGCATCCTCATTAAAACAAATTGATTTAGATAAATATATTAAATGTATGAAAATTGGTGGTAAAATTATTTCAGTATGTATCCCACATAAGGATGAAAAATTAACAATGAATGCATTTGGATTAACCGGTGTTCACATTTCTAATAGTTCATTAGGGTCACCACAAGAGATTCGTGACTTATTAAACCTTGTATCTGATAATAATATTAAGATATGGGTTGAAACGTTACCCGTTGGTGTTAAAGGTGTTACTGAAGCGTTAACAAGGTTAGATAAAGGTGATGTTCGCTATAGATTTAGTCTAGTTGATTATGATAAGGAGTTCCCAAGAGAATAAATAGCTACATAAATCAAATTTTTATACTTTATTTTAACAAAAAAAATTATCACTATTAATGTTTTGTTTACATGTGAGAAGTCCAGATGAACATTTTAAGACAAGCCGGAACCCTATCCCGTATAATAATTTCCAGAAAAAATGACAGAGTCATTGCAAAATCGTATATTTATATTTAAGTAGGATGATATTGTACTCCAGGGGTATCGAATATGTATAGAATTACATCAAAGTTACTTTTACATGACTCCTGACAAAGAAAAGCAACAAATATAGGGGGGAGGGGTCCTTTACGTCATAACGAAACCATTACAATTTATAATTAAAATTCCATTGATCCCAAACATATATTTTGTCGCACTTCATTATGTCATTTCCCATTCAACCGAACCATTTTGACTCCTTTAAAAGAAATGTGTCACATTTTTTTTATAGCGGTTAAATAATTAAAAACTAGGGCAAAACACAAGGACCCTAACACACACACAGCAGAGAAGTGAAAAGAACGTAAAAGATTCTTTCTGACCCAGAATCACTGTCTGCAGTTCGTCATTTACTAACACTAACTTTCAAACTGTACCTATACATTTTTCAAAAAATAAGAACGTACAGGGAAGTTTTTTGATTAGTATCTTAAATATTTCCCATTATGTAAGAAACTTTCGATTATACAAAATTAGTCAAAAAAGGTAATTCCATATAGATTCGACTATGTAATTGGACATGCAGTACAACATTATTAAGCTTTAAATCGAATCAAAATGAACAGTAATCGATCTTACTCAAAGATTCTGAACAAGGAAATGTTCTACTGGTTGGCGACACTAATAATTGATGCGTTGCATTTTCTGATAAAGTCACGGAAATCGAGAAGTTCTGGAGAAAACGAATTTGCGTCCTCATCTTATATATTAGAAGAAAAAAGCCCTTTTTGAGACACCTTCCACAATATCACTTACTATATCGTAGAGATTTCAAAAAACTTGCAAATGTTACTTTTATATCTCTCGTCGTGGATCATTTGACCAAAAGGTCAGTTGCATTAGTATGAAATTCACTCATAGTTTAATTTGGAATCAGAAGTGATATTATCGAGCTTCCATAATTTACAGAATGATGATAGTACATCACACCTTTGTGGAAACCTTTCAAATTTATCTAAATTTAGTTTAAATTGAGCAACTTTATCTTCATAACAGGGTCTGAATTTTTCATTTTTATTGTTGATTGAAAAATAATATTTTCCTGTGTTGTCATGTTGTGACAAAAGAAAGGTTGGTTCAGAGTTGTTATAAGCTAAACTGTTATCCTTGACAATCCCAGTTTTGGTTTGAATATGAAGATTTGAAGATTTGAAGATTTGACTTAATAGCTTCCGTTTGTTTCTGTGGAGCCAATATTCATATAGGGAGTATTATTAGTTCTTATAGTTACTATTCTTCAGTAGATACAAGCCCATTTCTTTAACATTTGCCAAAGATCTATATATAACATATGTATATAATGTACAAAGTTGGCCTACGGTCATTTTTTACGTACATGTATGAGGCTTCGCAGTCATCTCAATGGGATAGGCAAATGTACCCAAACATTCTTTCGAACAATATAGTTCATAGTATATGCAAATTGAAGAGTGTTCAGAAACGACACGATCACAAGCGTGTTAATTATTTCTTTATATGCATATATATTTTCTTACATTACTTACTTAAGAACCGTGAACAGAGCTCTCTCTTTGACCTTGAACGTCATTTATTCACCCTAAGTTAGTGAGAACTGACATGTCCTTAACCCCAAAATAGAACACAAGAGAGGTTGTGTAGCTCTACTCCAATGCTCATAGTTTCCAGCTGTGCCCTCTGGCCGTCCGCCCGGTCGGTCGGCCTGTCGCGCCGTGCGGCAGTTTCCTTGTTTGTTTCATCGACGACTAAAAATACCTTTTCTTGCTGGGCTGTTGCTGGGCTGTCAACCGGGACAACATTTCGCGTAACAACGGTGTAACGACGGTGCAACGACAGTGTAACAACGGCGCAGGCGGTACACGGCGCAGCAGCACGAACGCACAGAAACAAAAAGAAAAAATTACGCCACTCCTTATTATTTTCGCTGTTACTTTTATTTTTATTACATTATCCGGTTGACTGTTTTTGACACAGAATAGGACGTGTGATATAAGCGCGACATCACTGCACACGGCGAACCCTAAAACCAACGAAGACCCTTTTGCTGTTCTGTTTTGTGTCTTGTACGGGCAATACCCTGCATCTTATCCCCGGTGCCCCACGGCTGTGTCTTCGCTGGTTGCAACCACAAAACGGGAAACAGGGATACGGCGACTATGTTTCTGTGTTCCGTTGTACAGGGTTTATTGAGTCATGGAATTATATCGCTATTTCTTCTCTGAATTGTATGTGAACCCCTACGACTAATTCTTTGTGTCTCTGCCTGCGACCGTCTGTGCCACAGTTGCAACAACAACAACAACAACGAATTATTGCAAAAGAGTCGTCCAATTTTTGTTGCGTTCAACCCAGCCAATCCCTTTTTATAATTACATACACAGCAAGGAACCATTATTATGTGATAACCATTTCTGCATTGTAACTTTTGCTGATTCAGAGGGGAAAAGTATAAAAGGGACTGTGGTTTTTACAAATACAATTAGCAATTTTCGCATCTCTTTTTTTCTTCCAGCGTGCGTCTTACTTCTCTAGTTTAATAAACACTATATACAAACAAAGTATAATAATCTTAACATAATATAATATAATAAAATGTCTGAACAAGCTGAAAACACAAAAAACGTCGTTGTCGACAAGGTCGAAGATGTAGCTCATGAAGTCGTCGACGGTTCCAAGAAAGCCGCTGAAGAAGTTGAACATTTAGGTAAGGAAGCCGGTGAAGAAATTAAAAACGTCGGTGAAAAGACCAAGGA
>JAXQGP010000747.1:0-10872 GCA_037040125.1 Kazachstania sp. M6911
TTGCCGGATCGACATTCCAGAGAAAAACAGCGTAGTAAACAAGAATACTCTTATCGTTCTTCACTCGCTCTGACCAAGCAGAAGGTTGGATCACATTTAGTGACATTCCAGAACAATATTCAAGAGTCGATCTCGATTCTGAGGTTGATGGTTCGTGTTCGAATTGAAAATAACGGAAACTCACAAATGACGCTCGCAGCGAAGCTGGGCAGATGAAATCTACCAGCATCGTCGGATGGACTTTTGCCTTTTTATTATGTGCTCTAGAGGAGTATACTTTGTTGTTACAATTGTCAATACAATCATTCAAAGTAGTTATTATCACCGAGAATAGTGCATATTTTGCATTTTTTCGAATAAAACGCTATCCCAAGTAGCCGATATGTCGCATGTCAACAAACCATTTATGCTGTATATATATCTGATATTTAATTTCCGGATGCAATCCTCTTTGCATTCAACTTGAGATGTTTTCCTTATTATATTGGGTACATCATTATACTACTTCGCGCTACTATAAGCCGTCTCTTACCAGATGCAAACAAAAGGTATAAAGATATATAAATTGTATTTAGAACACTTCGATACGGGTGTGGATGCACCTACTTTTCAAATTTCTCTCAGGGTGTTAGGTGAGAATTAATACAGAATTCAGAAAGGCGTTTGTTTTTGACATTTTTCGTCAAATATTCTATGATTTGACAAGAACCCGGACCGTGAGAGAAATTCAAACAATGGATAAATATTTCTGGCATTTTAACTCACCTTTTCAGTTTTTAATACACATCATTCCAGCTACTGGATGTGTTGTTTGAACCAGTTATAGATGTGCATGTGAAATTTATAACAGGTGAAATTTTATTTTCCCATAGTAAATCTGTCGCGATGCCACACTGAAAATTTCAGGCGCTGTCATAAAATACACTGTATTGATACAGGAAAATAACAGCAATCATACTAGGGCACATTTTCGATCTCAGCATGGAAACTGTTAAAGGATAATTCTTGCAATTATTGTTATATAATTATGTACTAAATCGAAGGCACATCACTGTGGAAAGTCACCCTTTTCAATGGCGGTTATCTCACTGGCATATACAGGCCCTAGAAATATTTTGCAAAAAAAAAGAAAAAAAAGGGTAAACGTAGAATGCTTATATTGTCTCCACCAACAAATGTGTAAAAAATAGAATATAATTCCATTATTATGATTATGCAGGAAGTTACGAAATTGAGGAGATCTTTACTCTGAGGGTCGTGGTCGTTGAGAAAACACCTATTTTGATGAAAAAATAGAAATTACCTACTGCCGTCATTAAAACCAGATCCAAGACCCTCGGAAAAATGTACGGCAATGCTAAATGTGTCAAAATATCGAAATAAATTCTGGTCCGAGTTTTTATTTTGAAGGTATATTTCCCATCATCCTATGGATCTCTATGCTGTGTTACAGAATGTCAATTCCACCTAAAAGTAGTCTAGTTCGCTAGGGAACAGCTGTTTGGAAAGAGTCGTTTCAGTCAGATATAAATGTTTCCCATCAACATCGACACTAGGGGTCACAACACGGATGTCGATCTTTGCTCTGAGGGTGTTTCCCGTTGTGCTATAGCGATATTCACGGTCCACCCAAAATTGCATATCACTCAAAACTTAATAGAAGAAATTTTCCGGTATCGTCGATAACTCTTCTGTCCTTTGGTCTACCCATCGATTATAAGAGGTTAATCATCTAGGATAACTTATATACGATTTGGACATGTATTAAAATTCACAGAATATCATAATTTCTTCATAGTTTAGGCTAATGAGCCATTTTAATCGCACTAGACTTTTAGTCATGGAGTTCATTTTTTCATATATTGTCAGTATAGTACAGTTGACTACTTTGCTACGTTTACTTTAGAAATTAAAGATAATGTCTGTAAAAATAAAGGATTTCTATTACAGTTATCTGTAGCTGATGTATGCTCGAAAAAATCAGTCAATTTATGAATAAATGAGTCCAAGGATAGTGTGATTATTTCTTATTACTGCCCTCATTGTAGTAACCTTTAAATTTTTCTCTACCCTATTTCTGCGAAGTGAATCATATTCTTAATAAAGTAAGAGTCCGTAGAAGTCTTCCTACAAACATCTCCCCACCATAGCGAACTAAAATTATATTCAGAACTTTTTTATTACTATTGATATGTAACTAAACAACGGTAAGCCATAGTGTTGGGATTTATTCAAAAACAAGACAATATAGACCACCAAATATTTTTATGTATCATTATTTACAAAACAGGAAAATATAATTCTACGTATGCTAACTTTCTGAACCCAATATGAGTTTCATATATTACTACCGCATATATATATATATATATTATATTTTAGACATAATATCTCTTACATTAAATGTTTGATACTATGGTTAAAATTGGAAGATAATAAAACTCTAGGTCAAACTTTATTTAATAATTTAACTTATTGCTGTGGCAGCATTTGTAACAACTAAGGTACTTATACAGGTCATGTGGATACAAGACCTAGGGTTAGTTGTTCTAAGTAGCTATAAGATCTGACCAATTGATGTAATTTGATACTAAAAGGTTGAATATCAAGTAAGATGGTGTAATTAAAGTTTATCGATAATTACGAGGTTAAAACAGTTAATGACGTAATGATTTACTGTTAGGTTCTTGGCTATATCTTGTCTCACCCTTTCTACTGAAAGGAACCTTCTATTAATCAAATGATTACATATCTATATAGTTTCTCGAGAACGTCTTCTCTTTATATAATTTTTCATTTTTCAGTCCGTCGCGACTAATTAAATTGGTTGTTCGCCATCATGAACTCCATCACTTCATTAAGGTGATGAATCTGTGTTCATGGCCTAACTATATCTAGATCTTATTATGTAGTTATCTACTACTAGTTTATACACGCGTGTTATATATCATCGTAAGATGAGCTAGCTTTATTTATGGACCCTTTAACAATATAATTGTTATAATACGTCATTAGTATATTATAATACTAACAGCGCTGTACATAAAGCACAACGTCTTGTTACCTTAGTTTACTACATTTCGGAAAGTTTAGTGCAACCTATAATAAGGCTACCCTAGAAACGCTCGCAGGAACGTCTAAAATGACATAGGGCTCAAAGGGCACCTATGTTACAGCAAATGCATGTATAATTGACTTCATGGCCAAGCTGGTTAAGGCGTGCGACTGTTAATCGCAAGATCGTGAGTTCAATCCTCACTGAGGTCGTTTTTTTTTGAAAAATTTATATGGCGCATGTGAAATTTTTATTTTTATTTTTGTATTTTTTAGCAAAATTATGTTTTCATTTTAAGATTAATGATTAAGTATATATAATGTGTTGTATTTTATTTTATTTTATAAACCGTTTTAGAAAAAGATGGCGAAAGTATTCAGCCAACATTGTTAAAAAAAATTATTTTTTTTTCAATTCCCATTTTAAATTCTGTATAATTTCATTATCATTTCGAAAATCTTCTGAATTATTTTTATTAATTAATTTATTTCGAAGTAATTCATTCTTTTGATATAAATAAGTAAGATAATTTTTCGTCTTTAAATATATTATTAATTCAGATCTGTTTTCATTCTTTTGAAGGTCTGGTACCAATGTAACTAATTCATCATATATCTGTCTAACCATTTCACGTCTTCTTTTCTCTGAGGTAACATGATTCAACCGTATTTGATCATCTGTTAATTTATTTGATTTTTTAGCTCTTGGTTTCCTGTCTTTTTTAATTTTGTTATCAGTGTCTAACGGTATTAACGGTATGGTAGTATCATCAGTATCTGTATGGTTTGTAAATGAATTCTGTATCGTTGAATCTGTCTTATCTTTAAATAAATTATTATCTGTCACGTCTTTATTTATAGAATCTTGTTGTTCTGTCATCTTGTATTTGGAGGATCTATATCGAACTTTCACGCTATCTCTTTAACTTCCTTTATTTATCTATTCCAGCTATAACAATCTTATTACTCAACGTATTTGTTGTTGTTTATTGGGATTATATATTTAATGGATTAGAACTCCTTCAAATATATATGGTATTTCATGTATCGATGCTATGAATGAATCATAATCTAGCATGTGCAGATTTCATCATTCCATTTCACTAACAAAATTTGAAAACGGGAAGCGATTTTGTTTTATTTTTTCGTTTCTCGCTTTGTTGTGTGTCCCATCAAAATAAAACGTATTAGTGGGACACACATTGGTGCAAAGAATTGACATTAATGAATGAACAAAAGAATAAATGATTGTATTATAAGGTGTTATACGGAGATAGTTTTAAATTATTGGTAGGAAGTACGCATTTTAGGTCCTTAAAAGAATATTTATGGAGTTATTAATCAAAAGAAAGCTGGATACTGTCTGATGTGTACTTTTTTTTGGTTTTTTGTCATTTTGCACGATTTGTTGAATATTTCAGTTTCCACAATTTAATGACAGCCCTTCTACTAGGAAAACGGATTTGTTCATTCAATGTTGACTATTGTATCAAGGTAATATAAAAACAGGGATACAGATTATTTAATTGTAAAGAGTATCTACTAAACTATCAGTGATTAACCAATTGAATTTGTTATATCATCTGAAAGTAAGTTCAGGCAGGATTAGGTTAACTTTTGCTATATCAAGCTTTTTATACAAACAAAAATGGAATATAGTTGTCGTTACTTTGATTTCGCGGTTCCAAAGACTATATTAGATAGACATAATATTCCAATTGCAACAAAATGTTTAACAGCTGCATATGTGCTATCGACATTTACATTGTTTGGTCTAAGATGTTATACATATTATTTAGAGAATAAAAATGCAACAACTACTAAGCCTCCAATTCCCTTTAATGAAATAAAGAATCCCATCTTTCAATTAATACCAGATCAAATTTTAAAGTTCCCTTACTCGATTGTTTTATCTAATTTTATCGATACAAATGTGTGCAAATTTATTATTAATTTAATTAATTTGTTAGTTGGTGGCTCCTTCATTGAACGCAATTGGAACAGTTCAAATGAAATGATAAAATTCATATTGGGGATTGGATCGATAACTAACCTAGTTGTTCTATTGATCACTGTTGGAGCACATTATATAATTCCAAATTTGGTTAGTTTAGATATGATACTAGATGGTAATTATACCATTTTAATAGGTTTCCCGATCATCTATAAACAATTATTACCAGAAACTACAATTATAGATATTAAGAGTCCATCATTTTTAGAGAAAAAATTTAGATTTAAATTATTACCTATCCTCGTAATGACATCCATGACAATTATTCAATTAGTTATCTTCCGTCATTTCTCTAATATTGTATCCATTTGGATTACCTTCTTTTCATGTTGGATTTATTTAAGATTTTATCAAGTTTTACCTGCTAGTGCAATTGGTACTACTTCAGATTATTATAACTCGGTACAAGGTGATGCATCAGATACTTTCCAATTAATTTATTTTTTCCCGGATATCATTAAACCTATATTAAAGCCAATTTTTAATAAGACATATACATTAGTAAGTGAGAAGTTAAACATTATTAAACCGTTTAAAGAAACAGATATTGATAAAGGTAATGACATTGCAGAACAAAGAGGTGCTAAAAAGGTAGCTGATAATGTTAAAGATAGACGTAGACAGTTAGCATTAGATGTTTTACAGGAAAGATTGGTATGATGCGAGTCTATTTCATATTCATACTAGGATTTCGTTTACCGAAAAGGGTCAATGAAGTGATGACAATAATTTCATGTTGTTGAATTATAATTCTTCATTTAGCTCTTAACTGTGGGGAAATCTAGCTTACAGTTTTGTGATAAGTAAGAATCATTAATATTTGAGTTTTAGATCGTCTAATATTTTTCAATTTTCTCAACGAAATTATAATGAACATACAATTATGTAAATTTTTAAAAGCACGTTTTCTCTAATCATTGCCAAGGATTAATCTTGTGTTATTAAACCTTTTGGCAAACGATAGAGAGACAATTATCCGTATCAAATTAGATAGATATAAATTCCATAGTCGCTGTTGGTTTTTCCCCTTTCTTCTCCATAGTTGTATTTCATCATTGTTCAGATCTACTGGGCATTGAAACAACTTTACTATAGTTCCTATATAAACGCAAGAGTTTATCATTGGCAAAAGCTTTCTTTATAAACTGTCACGATTAAATATGTTTGAATCATCTTTTTCCAGCTGGAGTCGTGTCACATTTTCATTGCGCGGCGTTTTCTTCGTGGACAAAACGCGAATTGTTTTGGCGTTTGAATTTTCACACAAACATTTTTCAGCAATGACCTTTGAAAGTTAGATGATTCAATACCTATACGGGCACAATCAATGAACCGCAGGTCAAGGAACAAAATTGTTGAAGGTAATACAAAACAACGGTAGATCAGAACTCTAGATTTGTACAGACGTTAATCCTAAAGGAGATTTCTTTAACTGATATAGATTTAGAGTTTTATTGAAAAATGGAATCATATCCCAAATCGGAACTTTATGGAATGAACTTATCGACAAGTTGGTGAAATATGGAGGAAACAAAGTTTGTTTAGGACACCCACAACTAATGGACTTGAGTATATAAACCGGACATCTTCTTGTTATTTTATTAAGTTAAATGGTTCCTTGTGTCCAATATTGTTTGTTTGTTTTTTCAGAAAAGATCTTCTTTACTTATCAAAGTGACATAAAAATAATACACCTCCAATAATGAAGTTAAATTCAGTATTATTTTCTACAGCACTTCTAAGTGCTTCCAATGTTGCACAAGCTTGGTCTCCAACAAATGGTTATGCCCCAGCTACTGTTGATTGTGCCGATGATTTAAACATTATTAGAGCTGCTGATGGTTTATCTGAATCCGAATCCAATTGGGTTGCTAAAAGAGATGCTGTTACACAAGCTGCTTTACAGAAATTCTTAACTCGTGCTACTGCTAAATTCAGTGAAAATTCTTTATTAAGCTCTTTATTCAGTGAATCTTCTAATGTTCCAAGAGTTGCTATTGCTGCATCTGGTGGTGGTTACCGTGCAACCTTCGGTGATGCTGGTATGGTTGCTGCTATGGATGAAAGAACTGATGGTGCCAACGAACACGGTTTAGGTGGGTTATTACAAGGTACTACTTATCTTGCCGCTATTTCTGGTGGTTCTTGGTTTACAAGTACCGTTGTTTTCAATAATTGGACTTCTGTTCAAGATATCATTAACCAAATGGGTGACAATGATGGCTCTATTTGGGATATTGAACAATCTGCATTAACTCCAGGTGGTACTGATACTGCTTTCACAAATCAAAGATTTGAAAATATTTCAACTGCTCTTGGTGAAAAAGCTGCAGCTGGTTTCCCAACTTCTTTAGCTGATGTTTGGGGTTTAGCCTTCTCTTACTACTTCTTCCCATCTTTACCAGAAGGTGGTGTTGGTTACACATGGTCTACTATTCAAGATACTGATGTTTTCCAAAACGCTGAAATGCCATACTTAATTCAATTAGGTAAGGCTCAACTTCCAGGTACTGTCTCTGTTGATTTCGATTCTCCAACCATTGAAGTTACTCCATACGATTTTGGTTCCTGGGAACCATCTATCAAGAGTTTTGCTGAGATCAAATATCTAGGTACTGAAGTTTCTAATGGTTCTCCAACTACCCCAGGTAAATGTGTTGAAGGTTTTGATAACGTTAACTTCATGATCGGTACCTGTACCAACTTAATTGAATATGTCGAACAAGCCAACTCTGCTTACTATAATGCTGTCATTGATCAATTAGCTACATTGTTCTTAGGTAACTCTAGTAATAGTGCTGATCGTACACTTGCCATCTATTCTCCAAATCCTTTCAAGGATACTACTAACTACGAATCTGGTTCTGATACAACTTTCGTCACTGACGATAAATTACTATTAGTTGATGGTGGTATTGACGGTCAAGTTATTCCATTTATTCCAGTTATGAAACAAGAACGTGATGTCGATGTTGTCTTTGCTCTAGATCAAACTGCTGATTCTGATGACAAGTTCCCTAACGGTGACTCCCTTGTATACACTTACGAACGTCAATTTACAGAAGCTGGTAAATATGATGCATTCCCATACGTTCCAGATGTGGAAAGTTTTGTCGAATTAGGTTTAAATAAGAAACCAGTTTTCTTCGGTTGTGATGCTTCCAACATGACTGATTTGAGATATGTTCCACCTGTTTTAGTTTACTTACCAAATGTTGATCACTCATATGCTTCTAACATTAGTACTTTACAATTATCTTTCACTGCTGAAGAACGTTTAGATTTAATAAGAAACGGTTTTGAATCTGCTACTATGGGTAACTTTACTGAAGATCCAGAATTCTTAGGTTGTGTCGGTTGTGCTGTTATGAGACGTAAGCAAGAAAAATTAGGTCTAGAATGGCCAGAAGAATGTCAACAATGTTTCACTAACTACTGTTGGGATGGTTCTACTAAGGCTGATATCAAAAACACTACATCTGCCTCCAACAACACTTCTACTACTACGACAACTACTACCGATGGCCTAAACTACACTACTATTCTAACCACCCTTGGTTCTGACGTTATGAGTACAATTCATTTCGAAACTTCTACTACTATAACCTGTCATGAATGTGAAGAAGCTACACCAGCTCCATCCATTGCCTACGTTACCTCTACTGCTGAATGTGAAGAGAATGCTGACTGGGATGTTCGTGCTATCACAACAATCAGTTGTGATGACGAACAACAAACTCAATCCAATACTCATAAGTACACTACCATTTCTTCTTTGACTACAACAACCGAAATTTGTACTGAATGTGAAGAATTAGAAGCACAAACCACCGCTGCTATTGCTAATGGTTCCAATAACAATAATGATTACTCATATGGTTCGGATTCTAACACATCTGCCAAAGAATCTTCCGAAGAATCATCTAACAAATCTGGTGCTAACTCAAAGGTTTCTTCTGGTTCCAACTCAAAGGCTCCTGCTACTGCTCCAACTATCCTACAAGTAACCACTGGTGTCCCATCTCAAGCTGGTTCCTCCCAATACAGTGTTATTGTTAACGAAAATGCTGCTAGTAACATGGGTATTCAAAGCTTGTTAGCTACTGTTGTTGCTCTTGGTGCATTCATTGGTCTATTATAGACAAGTCGTATAACTTTCAACCGCATATTTTATATAGAGGGGAACGAATGTGAATGTCACTCTGCTGCGGTTTCTCCAATTGTATTATTACGAAAAATTTATAATATTTTTAATTCATGTATAACTGAATAAATTTTCTATATTCTGTAACTGATATCTTTATCGAGGTGATCTCTTCTATATCACTTAGCTGTCATCATATAACGTTTATGCACAACAATATTGGATGGAAAATTAAGTAAATTGTGTTGTACATAAGATAGGTTACTATATTCTATTTTATTAGATATCATTGTAGAAGATTCATTGTTTTATATAGTCAATATTCATTAGTCAGATTATTATTTTCAATATACAAATTATAAAATTATAAAATACATGAATTGTAAAAGGATAAGCAATCTTCGGAAGTCGGCAAAGGGTGGATCGGTTATAAATCAGTGTACAAATACCCTTCGTAGTTGCCAATTTTACAAGCACGCTATAATAATTAGCTACGGTCACTTCATATATAACTTTTTTAGAAAAGAGTGTATCTCTATTGCCATAAAAAAACTTCTAGGATCCAATAGATCGCATATCAGACCCAGTTTAAACAATAAGTTTGTGTGTAATATCAATGAGACCATTAGTTATGGAGGATAAAATATTATAGTTATAGTCCTACATGTCAGTAATTAAAGACTCCCTAAGATTACTGATTGATTAAGCATGTTGTCAAAGAAAAAAAACAATAAAAAACAAAACTCTATTTAAGTATTAGGTGAATCTAATAATACTTAGAATTTTCGATATTACTGCATCAGTTATCGAAACATTCATGTTTGTGATCGTAAGTATGTAATATTTGGATAACCCAGACAGAATGTAACTTGTAAGTATCCAATAGTTTACAGAGAATGTACAAAAATCAGACAGGATTGTTGTCCAGCGGATTAAAGTTGATTACTTACGTGTCTATTAAAAAGCTTTCAACTTTTTGTTGTAAATTCATTTTATTATTAGATTCCATTTCTTTAAAAATAGTGTACAAAGTATTATTTTATTAGATCAACGTATATTCGTCTGATCTTTTTAGTATACAAATTATAAAAATATTTTACAAATAATTTAGAGAAATGTAATATTTCAAATATGAAATTTCATTCTCTTTATATATTATTGGATTCACAGTTTCGTGATTACAAATCTCCAATACTAGCATTGTAGAAATTATGCATGATTCCAGATTACCTTTTTCTTTTTCTTTTAGATCGTTAAATATTGAACATTATCAAATTTATTATTGATCTACTTGTAATTCTTTCATCTTGTAAATTCCGACAATAGTAAATTTTGATTTTCTGCTCATAAATGTGGTTGTGAGAATATCATAATATATCTCTTCTTGATATTAATGATTTGATGATATGATGTCTATTCTTTGGATTGTTACAATAATGTAATCAGACCCCATTTTGTCAGAATGATATGATGTCTATTCTTTAGGTTGTTGCAATAATAGAATCAGACCACATTTTGCCAGTTATAATACTAACGGCGCTGTACATAAAGTATAACGTCTTGTTATCTTAGTTTACTACATTTTGTATTCTTTGTTGAGCTCTAATTATCTTTGCTTATATTAATAATTATGTATTCTTAACTAAGATAGTATTGTGAT
>JAXQGP010000748.1:0-10306 GCA_037040125.1 Kazachstania sp. M6911
AGACGAAATACAGTCAATAAACTTATCTAATAGAAATTACAATTTAAAATGAACAGCAACAATTTAAATATTCAATAAGTTGCACCGTACGTAATGTTTGCTAAGAAACGACTACGATAATGTACATGGAGTAGACGCTTTTAGGGAAGTGTATATTAATGATAATAGATTTGATCCAACGTCCAACTTTAATACAGTCCTATTCCAACCGTTTAATAAAGAAAATTACATATTTTTACTAATATAATTCTATTTATGGTAATACGAATCGTTAGTGAAATGGTATCAATTACTTCTGTGTGTATATATATTTCTCCTGGGATTTATTATTTCTAAAGTTTCACGTTACTGCGGAATTCCCGACAGGGTTCTCCGAGATAGTTGACTAAGTAGATGTATAGTTTTAATATCTAATCAATTTATATTTTACTTAGTATAATTCTAAATTGTAATATGAAAAAATAAGCTGGTAAATAAAAAAAATAAATTGTTCCAACTAATCTTTCTTCTGAGCCTGTCAAACTTTCTGTAGTAATATTAAACTGGCCGTAAACAATATACACACTATTTGGGTATTAGATTATCATACGATCATTGTTCACTGGAATAAATATATTCTAAATGAATACTGGTTGTTTTCATAGTGTAATCACTAATTATATCAATCATTCTTGAAGATTGAAAGTCATGTTTTTTTATAAATTTACCTTTCTCTCTAAAAATTATCAAATGTTAGTTCTTGTAGTGTAGCGGCTATCACGTTGCCTTCACACGGCAAAGGTCTCGAGTTCGATCCTCGACTAGAACATAACATATTAATTTTTTTTGGTTCTTTTGCTGCACTCCCGCTATCTGTGTTTCTCTTTTCTTTTTATCAACAACGGTAACAATCATAACATCATCAACCATCTATTAAAAACTTCACCACAATGAATCAATTGGTTTCTTTGCTCTTTGCTCGTTACAACAGAAAGACTCCGCGATTTTGTTTATTTTACCGCCGGGGACTTAAAAGAGCACAGTTGAAATCCCGCTCGCTCTATATGGGGGACCCGTTTAGTAACTATGTAACTAAGCAATTATTAACAGAGAAAAATTTATTTACACAGATTTACAATTTGTATTAAATCGATGGGATGAGATGACTTGTGGAGATATAAAGGTTTAGTTGTTTAGTTGTATACAGATAGATAGATAGAGTGTATATCTATATTATATTACCAATATTATTATAGTACATTACGTTACATTACAACTGTATTTGTATATTATATCCATTTGCCACTGTTCAATAAATATATACATAGCGCTAAAGTGATACTATTTTCTATTTATTCATATCTGGTTTCCTGTTTAGCTTCAATCAATTAATTTTACCAAAGACAGTCAATGACTAATATTAATATCATTGACATAATTTTATCATTCCAATTTTTTAAAGTTATCCTAATTCGTATTATTCCCAGCAGTCAAATTAATTTAATTGTATCAGATATCTAATTTATATATTAGTTACAAATGGCTAATAAGTCAAGACCTAAACAAGCAAAGGCACCATATCGTAAATATGTTGCTGGTGAAGGATTTAGTAAAGTTTTACTTTCAAAGAAAACTTATAAGGAAAGAAAGAAAGATGATTTATTAAATGGTCAGCTTAGTAATAATGACGAAGACGAAGAAATGAAATATCATATTATTAAAGATGCTTCAGGTAAGACATATTATATGTATGATGCAACAAGTAATGGAATTGATCATTTAGAAAAGACACCTGAAACCGATATAATTGATACTAATGTCTCTAAATCTAATAATATTGATAATGAAATAGGATCGATGATGATACGGCATGTACCAACTAAAATGAAATTACCTTGGGAGATACAAAATTTAATTTTAATTTATATGGATAAAATTGAAGTTGATCATTTAATTGTTTGTAAAGCTTGGTTAATTATGTGTTTACCAATATTATATTCAAAACCTGAATTAAATAGTAAAAATTTTAATAAATTTATTACTGAAGTAATAATTGATAGGAAAAAAATTTTTGGTCATTATATTAAAGAATTAGATCTTTCAACAATTTTACAAAGTGGTAGAAATTCATACGTTTCAAAATTATTAAGAAGATGTTCAAATAATTTAGAAAGATTTACTGCTCCACAAACAAGTTTTGGTTACGCTCCATTAATTTCATTAAAATCATGTCATCAACTTAGATATTTAGATTTAGGTTTAGTATCAGAAACTGTTAAATTAAAAGAATTATTCGCAGCTATTAAAAATTTTAAATATTTAACACATTTAGCATTCCCAAGAAGTTCAGTAGATTGTGAAGGTTTTAGAGAATTTGTTTGGCCACAAAACTTATTATATTTAAAATTAAGTGGTGGGATCACTAATGAATTTGTAATCGATACAAATTGGCCATCAACAATTAAAATTTTAGAATATTCTTTCTGTCCAAAGATTAATGAAAATGCAATTTATACAATGTTATCACAAATTGGTGATAATTTAACACATTTATATTTTCATTATCCAATGCCTGCATTAAGAGATAATTCATTAGATTTCATATTTAGATATTGTACTCATTTGGTCACTGTTCAATTAATGGTGGATTATACTTCTAAATGGGCATTTTCTGATGAAATGTTGATACCGATATTTGATTTTAAGAGACCTTTAAAGACAATTTTCTTAGAAAGTAGTGGGTCTCTTGGAATGGCAACAAAGATTCATCCAGATGATTTCACAATCGCTTTGTTAGAACATAGATTACCTTGTTTGAAAAATATAAGATTATCACCAAAGTTAGGTTGGGATTTAGATAGTGAAGATGTATCTGATTTAGTTAATGCATTGGAAGAACAAGATGGTGGATTGTACGTGGGTAGCCCATAATAAGAACCTAATCAGAACACTCTTTCCCCGAGCTACCCAGCTATCATTCAATAAAAAACAAATTACATATACCACCTTATTATACTATATATATCTATACAAGAATAAAAAAATATTTGCATGGTTTTAAATTTTTGAGCTTAAGGGTCTCTCTTCTTGGAGACCCTCGAGGAAAACAAAAAAATCACGGATCTTAGTACAAAATAAGTACAAAAAATTATACAGAACACAACTAAATACATCCAACTTTACAAGTGTACTTCATTCTAAATAGTTGTAATCAGAACATCTAATCCAAAAATAATGACAGGACAAATATATTTTAGCAAATTTTTGGTTACAGAACAAGTTTTCTTCGTATGTACCACCATTTCCGATCAGATCCCTGAGTGCCATTCTGATTCCCACAAAACATCACAATACTAACAACTATCACTTACAAGCAAAGTGCGTAATATTCAATTAGGTCTCCAAATATACATATGCATTAGTTAATTTAAAACCAATTGTCCCAGGTCATATCCTTATTGTTCCATTAAGAACTACCGCATTAACATTAGCTTCATTGACACCAGAAGAAACACAAGATTATTTTAAGACATTACAATTAATTCATCAATTTATTAAATGGGAATATAAAGCAGATGCTTTAAATATAGCTATGCAAGATGGTCCAGAAGCTGGACAATCGGTACCACATTTACATACTCATGTGATACCAAGATATAGAAAGAATAATTTCGGTGATGAAGTATATCAGAAAATTGATGATTGGCAATTTAGAAGAGATATATATCTTGGTAATGGAGGACGTGAGGGTAGAAAACAGAGTGATGCTGAGAAATTCGCACCAGATAGAGAAAGATTCGATAGAGATGAAAAAGTTATGCATGAGGAAGCTGCTACTTTGAAGAAAAGATTAGCTCAATTCTTAAAGGAATACCCTGATTTGAAAGAGAAATGGTTATAATCATCACTTAGCATTTTTCCTGACTAGTATTTATAAATATCCACACATATATTTATTATATATCTCAATAAATTAAAAAGAATAATAGTTGTCGGTACTTGAATGAGGGAAATTAAACGTTCGAATCGCTTCGTCCCCTTTTAAAAGGTGAGAGAATTTGATATAACATATACAGTTTTGTAACAAGTAATGATCAGTTGTTCTCTTATTGTCCATCCACTAAATTTGAAAAACTTCAATCGTTAATTAAAAGTAAATATGAGTTTTGCTTGGTTATGGGTTTCTCTGTTGTTCTGTTTCCAATGTATTCTAGGTGCAGATTCAACAACAACTGAAAATGATCTAAGAACAATTACACACAAAGTTTATTTCGATATACAACACGGTGATAAAGCTGTTGGTAGAATTAGTATCGGCCTCTATGGATTAACTGTTCCACAGACAGTTGAAAATTTCTATGAATTGACAATATCAAGTACACCTGCAATGGGTTATACAAATTCTATATTCCATCGTGTGATTCCTAATTTTATGATTCAAGGTGGTGATTTCACTAATGGAGATGGAACAGGCGGTAAATCTATCTTTGGTGATACTTTTAGAGATGAAAATTTCCAAATAAGTCATGATAAACCAGGTTTATTGTCTATGGCTAATCGTGGTAAGGATACCAATGGTTCACAATTTTTCATTACATTGAAACAAACTAAATGGTTAGATGGTAAACATGTAGTCTTTGGGGAAGTCATCGACGGTATGGATGTCGTCGAATATATCGGATCTGTTAAAGTAAACTATAGAGATAGACCAGTCGAAGATGTACGTATTGTCGATTGTGGTGAATTAGAGACCGTTCCCTTAGATAACAAACAAGCCGCACAGTTACAAGAAGAATTGGAACAAGAAGCAATCGAAGACAACTCTGAACACGATGAATTATGATCAATATATATCTATATAAACACTCTATATGCAAAATGGGTATGTTCTATTAAATAGTTAACAAAAAGTGTCATGAACTACGATCTGTGAAAGTTACCCTCAACGTTCCAATAATTTTTTTTTGGTTACTTTTAAACAAGTTCTCATCCAATTGGGTAAACGAAAATCAACAACATGTTTATCAACAACTGTTACTTAACTTCAAGATACCAACTGTAGTGATCACTCTTTGCTTTATGACATAGAAATATATAACTGCGTTGTTCTTCGTTTGTATTAAAAGTCGCTATTGTTTATACGTCCTTTAATTTTTCAATTTTTAAACTATTTAACGATTTAAATAAGAGCTGAATTTTTATATTGATTTCGTGACACGTTTTTTAATCAAGTATAGAAATATCAATATAAACGGTATAACCATCGCGTATTGATTATTTGTTTGCTAACATTATTAGAACATAATCCAGTTGTTTGCAATTGAAAAGCTCAATTACTCATAAACAACGAAGAGGAAAAGCATTTTGGCGTTTTTTTGAATTTTATTAATTTATTGTTGCTAATCATTCCAAGATGGATATTAGAGGTAGAAAAATGAGAAAGCCACCTGCTTGTGTGCAGTGTCGTAAGAGAAAGATTGGTTGTGATCGTGTGAAGCCAATTTGTGGTAATTGTAACAAAGCCGGTAAAAATGACTGTTTCTATCCCGATGTTCCAGGTAGATACGTTCCATCAAGTAGTACTTATACAAGTAATAAGAATAAGGTTAATCATATTGAGAAACCTGTTGGTAATTTAATATCGCATTATAACTCAATTCCACATTCAAAGGACGCGACTTCTATTTTACAACATAATCCAGAATTAGCATCTTTAGAACAAATTAGAGAATATAATACAAGATTACAATTACTAAATCAAGATCAGAGTAGAGCTTCTTCCTCAACTCCAGCTTCCAGTGCTCAATTCATTCCAAGAGCCTCTGGTTCATTCGAAAATAAACCGGTTAGTTCTGCTAATGAATCCGCAGCACGTTTAAATTGGGTTCAAGGTCCTGCGATATTTGATCAAATGACTGCGCCTTATACTCAAGAAGAAGTCCTGTTAAAAGAAATGAATTTTTTGAGAAAAAGATTATTGGAATTACAAGAAATTACTGGCAAGAAAGTTCAAGGTGTTGATTTATCTTACGATGCATCCCTAGATAAATCCGAAGATTATTTCACTACTGGTAGAAACAGAACTCGTTCAAATATGAAGGGAAAATCCGATGATAAGGATGTCAAGGATGGTATATCTCAAGCAGATTTGAATTTCAGTGAAATCTTAAACGAATTCAAGGATTTAGATCCCCAATTCCTTGATTACACAAAAGTTTTCTCTATTTTCGGTTCTCCAAACTTACCGTTAGATGATTTTAATGATACTCCAAATGCAATCTTTACCAATAACTTCTTAACATTGAGAGATAACTTCAGTTATAATTTCAAGAAGATCTTCTTGGATATTCTGAAAAATAACTTTGAAACTGAATTAACAAAATTCAAGAAACAAAAAATAGTTAATTCAACTATTGAATTAATTGAGGGACCTCTTCAAGGTAAAGATAACCAACTTATATTCCCACCTCGTGAAATCACACAAGAATTGATAACTAGATTTATTAGTATTTCAAAGGAAATCCCAATTTTGATTCCAGTTTTACAAACTAGACAATTATTTGCAATTGTCGATCAACATTTCAATAATGCACCAATTTATGATCCAACACAATTAACTGTTAATCAATTGATATCATTTGGTCAACTTTCTTTCTGTCTGTTATTCACATACGAATCCTTAACATCGTCCGTATTGATTATTTTGAAAGATGAACAAATGGCAGCATTTAATGAATTGATAAAATTCTTACCACAATTGTCTAAAAATATTAATTCCGTAAGGGCTGAACTTTATAAAAGAAAAGGTGCTCTACAAAAGGTAGAAACTTTGAGATTTTTGGCATTATACAAAATTTATCAAACAATTACAACTTTATCAAGTACTGGTTTTGACAAAATTAATGATTTTGTCGATTTTGATGAAGATGTTCACCTAGCCTTACATCTAGGTATCAACGATGAACAAAAGGATGAAACTAATATGCAAGTATGGAATTTTATTTATAAAAGTTACTGTTGGAGACATTATTTCAAGGGTGAAGTTCCAATTATGATGATCGGTGACAAGTTAAACACAGCACCAATTGTAGATACTTTATTAAGTTCTGATTTCTCCTTCCTAACATATCAAACCGAAATGTTACAATATTTACAATCAAAGGATCAAATACTTTCCTTAGAAAAAGTGATACGTATTAAGGATGTCTTTAAAAGTAAATTTGATGCACAGACAAAAAGATGCGGATTATCTGGTTCTACTTCTATTGCGGTCAATAACGTTATTGACACAATAATTTACAGAAAGGCGATCTTATACATAACATACTATCTGTTATTACAGTATGAAGTACTAAAGGATACTGAAAGGTTTATTGAAATCTATAAAGAATTGCTTCAATTGATTCAAGATACCATCTTCTATATTTTCTCAAACTTAGCAAATAAAGATATGGCTGGTTATGAATTCTTATACGTTAACAAATTATTTGTTACATTGAAACTGATTTGTACTCTAGTTGTAGCTTTACAACAACGTAACAAATATGCATTTACTAAATCTATCAAAGAAAACAAAGAAAAGGAATCAAAGGCAAGTGATTCGCAAGCTGAATTATTTACTACAATTCTAAGAAAATTATTGATGCTATTGGAAGATTACACAAAGAATTGTAAAGTTACTGGTACAGTACTAAACTCAACCATTGTTCAAATTCAAACTTCTATCACATTCATTTCATTAGGGGATAAACCAACTTTAGTTCAAAGTGTCGAAACTGATATGAATACTAAGAAGGGTGCTATTTTACAAGAAAGTCAAAAGAATTTAGATCGTGTGGCTAACGGTTTCGAAAGTCTGGCAGTAGATGATTTCACCAGATTCAATAATACCTTAAAGAATATTTCAGAATCTTTAATTGTTACTGATTTCTACGTTAAACGTGCACCATTTGATTCACCATCCCCAGAAACTCTAGGTGTTACCTCAGAAACTTTCGAAAAAATATTTAATTCCATGGAATAAGAGGTCTTATAATTCTTGGGAGATCTTTTATTTACTCATTTTATTCTTTTTTAGAAAATAAATACTCTACCGTCTGTACTATTCTGTAACTATAATCATATGTTCAATATTTAAACTTTGTTAGTCTATTTTATTTGAATTAGGAAGTTTTCCAACTTTAAAAATTAATTTACATACATTATAAGGAGTCTTCTATTGATATATTCTATAATTATGTAATTTTGTTTCTATATATATGCTGTGATCGAATAACCAACGAAGGCACCAAGGTATATCCCAACAACGACTGGAATTGGCCACACTTGCCAATCTCTATCCCAGTCTAATGGAATCACTACACAACTAATCCAACCACCAATCATAATAGCAATGAAATATTTCTTCCATAGACCAACTTTAAAATCGCAATTAAATACAGAATATAATGCTGGGTAGGCTAGGAAACTAGCATGTAACGCTAATAACCATGTTTGGAAAATATGTTCTACAAATGGTGCTCCGAAAAGTATGATAATTACCATTGCCGGAACACTTAATGCAACAGAACCACCAATTGTAATTAATAGAAGTGGGATGTTTGTCTTCAATCTCTTATTACCATATATTGTGCTTTTATTGAATTGGAAAATTAGGTAGGCTATTTGTAATGGGATCAAAGTGAGTAATAAGTTTAAAGTATCATAGTTATCTGAGATTTTAATATAATAATATAATAACGCTAGTAAATGAACTGGGACAGTAGTTATTGTCTTTCTGATATAAACTGGAGGACGATCATAGTCAAGATCTTTCTTCTTGTGGGTTTGATGAGTGGTGATGGTGGTGTCGTCGGAGAATGTTACTCTCTTCTTGATATTCTTATTTTTCTTTGACATTTTCTTTGATTTACTACTGAACGTTATAGTGTGCACAGTCAGTTATACTGTCAATTATCCGTATGTTTCTTATTATTCTGGGGTTTATCACCTAACGATGATCTCTTCTTTAAAATTAATTTTGTTTGGTGAATCTTTTTTCGTGCTTTCGTGTTGTCGTTTTACTAAGGCGAATCTTTCAAAGGTGACATGAAATTGAAAAACCATACAGGACTGAACGGTATCAACAACTAATATTTACCACAGCGTTGTTTATGTGGGTTCTCCAACTTTCTAATTTATTTCCACTCAGGCAATTGGTTCCCGGTTTCATATGTGCTGTGGTAATGGGTGGGGATGTTGTGTAACCGAGTTTGTTAAGGTGTCGGAAGATTCTGATAAATGTACAGTCTGGCAAGCGTTCGACATTATCTTCATAGGGTGTCCTCGCAGGTTATTTAGGATCTCCGAGTTGTTCTATCTGTAGTCAACATAAGTAATAAAACTTGCTCTTATTTTAAAACGAAATTTGGCTAGAATAATTTCTCCGATATTTATCCAGAGAATTTGAATAACAGGTGAATTTGTTCCCGCAAAATTTGTTATTACACATATTTTCTAATGTCATCCAAATCTTAAGTAGGGAGTATAGGTCAAGTTAAATTGTTAACTAAATAGGAATGTACCGTATCACTATATTGCAAATTGTTATGTCTGCGAACCTACGGAATGACTATAAAAGGGATCCGTCAAATACAGTCAGGTTCAAGTAAATGAGGGCAGAGTAACCTAAAATATTTAGAAGACTAACCTTCAAGAAGAAGGGTACTATTGAAATTGGACAACCAATAACTCGTTTTCAAAAATTAAAGAGACTCGTCGTTACAACCCATTCGTATCAGATTTGATATAATACGATAAATAAATATAAATCATGAAATATAATCCACATGGTATATTTTTTTCAATGCAAATATTAGATAGATGCTTATAATGATAGAGTAGCGACATCATGGCCCAAACTAAAACGCTAAAATTGTCGGAATTAACAAGATGAAAGAATTACAAGTAAATGAATTATAAATTTGATAATGTTCAATATTTAACAATCTAAAATAAAAAGAAAAACGTAATCTGGAATCATGCATAATTTCTACAGTGCTAGTATTGGAGATTTGTAATCACGAAATTGTGAATCCAATAATATATAAAGAGAAGGATATTTCGTATTTGAAATATTAAATTTCTCTAAATTATTTATAACGTATTTTTATGATTTGTATATTAAAAAGATCAGACAAATATACGTTCATCATAATAACATAATAATCTGTACACTATCTTTAAGAAATGGAATCTAATAATAAAATGAATTTTGTATTCTTTGTTGAGCTCTAATTATCTTTGCTTCTATTAATAATTATGTATTCTTAACTAAGATAGTATTGTG
>JAXQGP010000751.1:0-10047 GCA_037040125.1 Kazachstania sp. M6911
TCTCAAAGCAAGAATATGATGAAAGTGGTCCATCTATCGTTCATCACAAATGTTTCTAAGAAAAGAAAAGAAAAAACTATTGCCTTTGCAATCTCTTTTTTGCCTTCTTATTACGTCCTCATATATGTTTTTTATCTTAAATATATATATTGATATATTTATGTAGATTATATATATATTTCTACTAAACTTCTTTAATATTAATATTTGTAACTAACTCTTTCAGAAAGAGAGCTAAAGTGAATCTCCCTGTACGATGCATTAAGTTCTATGTGTGTGTATATATTTACATGATTTATTTATTTACATTAAAATTTTTCCACAGGAATTGCACGTTTAATAGTTCTTAATTCTTCAAAAAAGGTACTATGATTACGTTCAATGACATCCCAATTTCGCACCTCATGATGTGGGACCATTAAATAACTTTTCATGAAAAATTTATATTGTTCAATTAATTGACGCAACTTATCCTCGGGATCAACTTGTGAATTCAAATACGTATCTACACGTTGACATAATTGATCAAATGTCTCTGATTCCAAATATAATTTAGGAATAAAACTTGTTGGTTTCTCTCTTTTCTTCTCTAGGAACCACGAATCATTCATGGACGATAATGAATTACTTCTTAACTTAGTCAATAATCTATTCTTATGGATTAAATTATAACCATGAATAAAATTTGAATTCACATATTTTAATGAATGTTCAATTGTTTGGTCAGTTGATGCTAATGCAAGTATCGCTTCATTCCATGTATGATTATCTAATACGAAATTTTTATTCTTTAATTCATTCAATAAACTTGGTAATTTCTCCAAATTTGAAGTTTGTTTCAAATGACGAATCTTATACGTAAAGATCCCAACAAACAGAGATCTCAATTTGATATTGGGGACAGTAGATGTGGGTAACCTGTCATATCTTTCAATTTGATTCCATATATTTTGATACATTATTTCAAATTGCTGCCAATCACCTAATTCTGCGAAAAGAACAACTAGTGATCTCATTAAAGAAAATTTATTGTTGACAGATCTAATATTTTGATCATAAAATAATTTATCGTATCTGTTTAACATCTCCAGCGCTATCTTAGGACTATAATATTTCGCAACAGCTCTTAAAGCCCATCCAATGATTGATGGATGGAATTTCCCATCAGATGTGTACGCATTACTCTCTGCACTATGTATCATGATCTTGTCGACAAAGTCAATTGATTTCGTTAATTCCTCCTTTTGTGACATTTGTACTTTGAATGTACTTTTAACTAAATAATAAAGAATCTTAGAATTTACGCGGATATCGTTATCAGTCATTAATTTGTATAATTTAAACACTCCTTCATTATATGAGATTCTAGAATATCCCTCCATTAAAATTTGGAAATGTCTTGAATTAGCTCTCATATTCCATTTTGGATTCTTTATCATTTTGATCAATAATTTTTCTGCTCCTTCATAATCCTTCAAATTGTTTACCATATACATTAACAAAATTTCATAAAATTTTTGATTCATTGGTATATCTAACTTGGAAACATCTTCAAGGATTGCATCACATCCTTGTTCATCCTTCGATTTCAATTTCGCGTATAGTGCACTTGAATATATCGATATTCTATCTGGATCCTCTTGGATAGATGGATTCTTCGAATAACTTGTGAACAACGACAGGGCACCCTCATATTGTTGAGCCTCAGTATAAACATCCATCAATGTTGCGACAGTGGAGGCACCAGGATTAATATCATAGTGATCCCTCATAATATTGAAAATTTCTCTTGCGACTAAATGATTAGTGATATGTGCACTCATTTGCATAATAATAACAAAATGATCTTCCAGAATTGGAACTACGTTTTCTTCTGTGATTGTCTTTAGAAGACGTAACGCACCTGTGATATCATTCATCTTCCTATGAACTTTAAACATGATTGTATATGTAGCTGCTGTGGGTTTAATGGAATATTTCTCAAATAATTGAAATTGTTGGAAACATATTGTGGAACTGCTGGATTTATAATGGCATTGTAACATCGATTGTAATATAGGATAAGTTGGAATCATACCTCTTCTTAACAATTGTGCAAATAATTTATCAATACCATCTGTATCACCTAATAATGCCAACGAATACATGACAATTTCATAATGTCGTATATTCGGTAACTTCCCAATTCCAAATAATTCATCAAATTGACTTTTCAACGCTTTCCAACTTAATGTTTTAGCACGAGCTAATAATAAATAATCGAATTGTGCGCTATCATGATGTGCTTCTGGATGACTCTCATAAGCCCTTCCAACTTTTTCAAATTTCCCCTTATAATTTAAAGCTCTCATTATTGAAGTTAAATCTGTAGTATGTATTGGTATCTTATTGTCCACTTTATACTGCCATAGTTTCTCAACTAAAGTAAATTTTTTACAGTATGCAGATAAATATATGAATGTTGACCCCAATTGAGAGCATTCTGTGATGCCTTTATTCTTATTGACCAAGTCCAGTGATTCGGTTAATGCCTCAAATAGAGGTTTTTTGTTCTCGTTACTATACGAGTCTATATGTTTCAATACCCTTCTTAAAAGGGATCTATTATTTGAATATGAAGTAAATTCGCAACTACCTTCCAACATAGTGACCCACCTTACCCATCTATCTATAGTAGTTGCATATGTTATATTATATTTTAATGAGGATTCTGGGTCTTTACATGTAATATTCATTAATTCATTAAATGTAGCACTTATTAAATCACATATTACCCCACGTCTTTTCAACGATATTTGTGATATTATTGTCTCCATAAATATATCTAATTCTCTAGTGTGTCTCATCGCTATCAAAGAGAAGATAAATGTTCTTAACTCAGATAATTTTACGTCATCTTTTAAAAGTATTGATGGTTTTTTCCCACTAACAAAATTATTAATTCTATCATTATTTACAAGTATTTGTTTCCCTTTTTTATATGTGGTATCATAATTATTTACAATGAAAAGGTGCCTCCTACCGAATTTCAAAATGACTTCATGTGCACCTCTCTCTCTCAGTAGATTCAGCATAAATTTTCTTTCGTGAGCCTGTACCGTCAGTCTATGATCAACAAAATATTTGAATAGTGTTTTGTTGTCCTCAGTAGTCAATGGTACAGTTTTATCAGTTTCTAAAACTCGACGTACACCTTGTGTAACTCTTTTAAATATTCGACCCCCATTGTAATTATACGTTAAGGTAAATACGGGTAACGTCATTGCTTCATCTAGATAAAAACCAATTAAGTACCTAAATATATGTCAAAAAAAAATGAGATGAAAATAACGAATGCAAGAAGCCTGTTCTTAGCAATCGTATCGTATGTTTCTATAGCTACCTACTTACCGAACAATTAACCCTGTAGCTCCACTATATACTCCGATATATCAATATATTATATATTTATCAGCGAAACCTGTTCCGATACATCCATTAGTCAAAGGTTCTGCAACTTCAAGAACCTTTCGATTTGTTTGGCTGTTCACCAGCAATAAATCACCGAACGCGCATTACCCGGGAAACCCAAAATTTCTGAAAATTTTTCAAATTGAAGCTCATCGAATGGAACTGTGAACCGACCTCATCACATTTCAAGAAAGGTTCCCAAGAGTGAAAATGGTGTGTTTATGGTCTAAGTTACTCTCAACAGATCCTAAACATTAAGAAGTAAGGAGACGCTATGGCTTTCACCAAACAACAAAGGAATAAAGAGAAGTTTACAAGGGAGTACAAAGTCCGGGAGATTCAAAAGAGTATCACTAAGAAGACCAGATTAAAGAAGGCTTACCTTAAGGCATTGAAGGATGAAGGTTACAGTGTACCTGATGCTCAACCGCAGTCACGGGCTAAAATAAGCGTTCGTGATATGAAGGAACAAAGACTACGGGAAGGTAAGAAGAAGATCGATGAAAAGAGAGAGATCAAGAGAGAAAGGCGAAAGAATAGTGTGATGCAAGCTGCTGAGAAACGTCAAAGACAAATGGATCGTATCAAGGAGTCTAAAGAAAAATTCAAGCAAAGAGAGCAAAGATCAAACAGATTAACTCAAAGAACTAGGACAGGACAACCTTTAATGGGTCCAAAGATCGAGGATCTGCTGGATAAAATTAAGAAAGATGACACTTACACACGTTAGCATATAGACGCATATTTTAAATTTACATTTCAAATTATATATTATCTTAAATAGCATCATTAAAAAAAATGGATTGATATTAACGTTTATTATATATATACATATATTTTATTAGAGCGAGTAATAAAATAATAAATAAGTTGGATGATACTTTTGTCATTGATTATGATTATATTTACAAGTCTCGAATGGCATAGTATTTAGACTCACCCCGTTCTCATTTATGGAAATCCAAGTTTTTCTATCTGAATAGTATTACGAGTTGTTTAAACGAAACAATAAATTAGTATTAGTTCTTAGATTGTTGTTGTTTCTTATATTCCGCGATCAATTCTTTTTGAACATTTGGTAAAGTTGGAGCATAATGACTAAATTCTAAGGAAAATTCACCTTTACCTTGAGTAGATGCTCTCAAAGATGTAACGAAACCAAACATGGAACTTAATGGACATTCAGCTTTTAATGTAAATTCATCATGATTGTTTTCAGTATCTTGGATAACAGCTTGTAATTTATTCAACAAACTGATAACGTTACCTTGGAATTCGTTTGGAGAAGTAACGGAAACATTCATAATTGGTTCTAAAATAACAGGGTCGGATTTCAAGAATGAGTTACGGAAGGCAGTAATAGTAGCAGTCTTGAAAGCTAATTCATTGGAATCAACAGCATGGATAGCACCATCATTTATTAACATCTTAACATTTAAGACTCTGTGACCAATTAATGGACCCTTTTCACAAGCTTCTTCAAAACCTTTGTTACAAGCAGCTAAAAACTTTTCTGGAATGGCACCACCAACAATAGCTGTCTCGAATTCATTAGCCTTCTTTTCACCTTCAACAGGGGACAAAGTACCCATAACTCTTGCGAATTGACCAGCACCACCAGATTGTTTCTTGTGTGTGTAATCGAAATCTTCTGAAGATAAGATAGATTCTCTGTAAGAGACTTGAGGTTTACCAGTGACACATTCAACGTTATATTCACGCTTCATTCTTTCAACATAAATTTCAAGATGTAATTCACCCATACCGGAGATAATTGTTTCCTTGGATTCGGCATCGAATTTAACTTTAAATGTTGGATCCTCCTTTTGGAAACGATTCAAGGCCTTGGAGAAATTTGTTGAATCTTTACCCTTTGGAGTAATTGATAATGACACAACAGAATCTGGAACATACATAGAGGACATCGAGTATTGGACTTAGCCATCCGTGAAAGTGTTACCGGAGGCACAATCAATACCAAAAGTAGCACAGATTTCACCTGAACCGACTTCTTCAACATCTTCCATTTCTTCTGAATGCATTCTTACTAATCTTGAAACCTTAACTTTCTTACCATTTTGAATGTTTGTAATGAATGAACCCTTTCTTAGACGACNAGCCATCCGTGAAAGTGTTACCGGAGGCACAATCAATACCAAAAGTAGCACAGATTTCACCTGAACCGACTTCTTCAACATCTTCCATTTCTTCTGAATGCATTCTTACTAATCTTGAAACCTTAACTTTCTTACCATTTTGAATGTTTGTAATGAATGAACCCTTTCTTAGACGACCTTGGTAAACTCTGATATAAGTTAATTGACCATATTTACCTTCTTCTAATTTGAAAGCAAGACCAACAAATGGCTCTTGAACCGATGGAATTAAGTTAACTTTCTTTTCTTCGTGGGCTACATCTAGAGCAGTGTTTAAAACTTCAGATGGGTTTGGTAAGTAATCAACGATAGCATCCAAAACAGGTTGAATACCTGTATTAGCTAAAGCTGAACCCATTAAGACCGGAGAGAATTTTCTTGCAATTGTAGCTCTACGAATTGCACCTTTAATTTCTTCAACAGTTGGCTCTTTTTCTTCTAAGAAAATTTCTGCCATTTCATCATCTACATCGGCCAAAGTTTCAATTAATAATTTTCTCTTTTCAGTAGCTAAATCAACTAAATCTGCCGGAATTGGTTCCTTTCTTAAGATTTCACCGTTAGAGCCTTCACTAAACACAGCTTCGTTATTGATTAAATCGACAATGCCCTTTAATTCACTCTCACTTCCGATTGGGATTTGGACAGCGGCAGCAGGAATCTTTAATTTCAGGTTTAATTGTTCGATGGCACGGAATGGGTCAGCACCCATACGATCCATCTTGTTTATAAAAGTAACCCTTGGAACATTATATCTACGCATTTGATTATCAACAGTAACAGTCTGAGATTGGACACCAGAGACGGCACAGACGACTAATACAGCACCGTCAAGAACACGTAATGCACGTTCGACTTCAATAGTGAAATCAATGTGACCTGGGGTATCAATCAAATTAAATTGATAACTCTTGTTGTCCTTATCCCATGAACAATATGTAGCAGCTGATTGAATAGTGATACCCTTTTCTCTTTCTAAATCCATGGAATCCATCTTGGCACCAACATTATCACGACCCCTAACTTCATGAATAGCTTTGATTCTACCAGTATAATATAAGACACGTTCAGTGAAAGTAGTCTTACCTGAATCAATATGGGCAGAAATACCAATATTTCTCAGTAACTTTGCGTGGTTAATATCATCTGGGGTCAATTTCTTGTTGATTTCATCGATGATTACTTTTTCTTCCTCGTATTCAGATGCCATTTTTCTTGTAGAGTGGAATGATCTGCTACCAAACAGATTACTGTTTAGTAGTCTCGAAGTATTTGAACCTCCATCATATCTTCCACCTAATAACGCTATTGACCTCCTACCGATGTGAGTTGTGGAACGCATCTGTAGTAAACCCATAGTTCTGGATACAGATAACGATAACGCCATGATTAATTTATTTTTACAATTTCTTCAGTCCCTTTATTTGTTATATACACGTGTTTCTTTGTTTGAACGGGAGCCTTAAATACTTCTAAAGGTTACTTATAACCGAAGTAACTACTTATATATCTTCCTAGACCTTCAGATATGCTTACTGAATCCTACTTGATCCATGTTGTTGTTCGACATGTCTGGCATTCCTCGAGCTGTTCGTTGTTCCTCGTTTTCCAATGAGGATTGATGCTTCGCTGTGTTATTTGCCGGAGCAGAATAGGGTTCAAAGAAAGGTTGCGTCCGTAAACAGCGAAAGCCCTAATCTTGGTTTATAAAGATAATAAATTATATGCATTTATACATTCAATAAACGGTTTACGTATGTGTTTGCGCTCTCATATGGTTTCCATTAGACTTACTCAGGTCCCAGGATGACAGTTTTAATGTTCTTTTGGGTTTGTGTCTTGTCCAATTGAGCCTCGTAAGCTTCAATCGCATCCTCAAATTTGTAAATTGATGTAATCAATGGTTTCAACGTGATTCTCCCTTCTGTCAGCAATGCAATGGCTGTTTCATAATCACCCTCACAGTATCTAAAGCATCCTTTGACTGTAAGTTCTCTCATCGAGATCAGGTTCAGTGGGACAGGGATACTATCGGCACCCATTCCAACAACTACAAATGTACCACCAGGGGACAAAGCTTGAATACCCGATTCAACACAGGCAGCTGCACCTGTACATTCTAATACGATGTTAACTGCTCTCTTCTTTCCAAGTAGAGTTATAATTTCATCTGGAACCGTCGTACCTTCATTCAATTTACTACTGTTTATAGTATGTGTTGCACCAAACGATTTAGATGCAACATTCAGTTTAAAATCATCCCTATCAACATAAAGAACAGTCGTGGCACCAAAACTTTTTGCAATTTGGCCACATAGTAAACCAATTGGACCTGCTCCCATGACAACAGCGGTATCATTAAATTTTGTACCTGCTAATTTGTTAGCATGAACCGCAACAGCCAGTGGTTCTATTAATGCACTTTCTTCAAATGGAATATTCTTCGAGACTTTATGCACGAAATCTTCTGGAGATATGTAGTATTGGACCAATGTACCATCTACGGAAGGAGTGGCAGCAAATTTCATCTCGGGACATAAATTATAATGACCAGATTTAGTTTCCTTTGAGAACCTACTCGGGACACCAGGTTCAATGGCAACATGATCGCCTACTTGAACCGTTGTAACTTGTTTCCCTGTTTCTACTACTATACCACTAGACTCATGGCCCATTACCATTGGAGATTTCACAATAAATGGACCTATTGCACCTTCTTTATAAAAATGAATGTCGGAGCCACATATACCTGTTGCTTTTACCTGCACCTTCACATAATGTGGATCAGTGATCTCGGGAATCGGTTTTTTTAGAGATTTCAGCTCTCCCTTTTTAACTAGCACTACAGCATCTTGTTCGTTTGTCATCTTGTTAGTATTATTACCAAGATTCAGTTGTTGAATAAACTAGAGTTTCTTAGATACCACCTTTATGTACGATGTGTGTGATCTAGAATTTCTTAGGCGAAGAGAAAAAAATACGTCATATTTTTGCCCTTGCAACAAGTAATAGAAGTAAAAGATATTTAAATATAAAGTCAGTTTAGTATCGATATAAAATTAAATATATAATTGCTTTAATTGTATGGAATGTATTTATTTGTTAAAGGTGATTATTTTATTTTACCATTACTTTCAGTCTTTGCATTACTGTCTACTTTCAAAATGGAATGGATCTCAGTTAAGATTGCTTCAATATCTCTAGAATCACATGATATACCATCTACTAATCTTATTGAATGAGGGAACTTTCTTAATGGAGTCGACGTTTTATCGGCAGATGAACCCTCATTAGATTGAGACGCACTTGAATTGTCGGAACCTGTTAAAGATCCCTTTACTTTGGTATCTAAAATAAAGATTTCATTACGAACACGATGAATCATTGGATATGCAGCAGACTTTGTGGTAATATGCTCATCATTTGAGAAATGAACATAAAATTGAATGTTGTTCCTACCATTATGTGACGCATTTTTCAATTCAATTATTAATGTAATCTTAGTTCCTACTTCTGCATTATGATAAACTAATTGATATTCACTCAGATTATGCAAACCGAGACTTACTTTAGTAAAACTGTTATCCTTATTTTCTTTTCTTTCGTTTATGATATCTCTTAGAGTAGTAAACAAAGATGATGTGAATTGTAAATAGTTGAAGATGAAATGATAGTCATAATTTCCATTATTAATGAATGGTTGGATAATATGCTGTGGATTTGTTTTGGATAAAGTAACAGAAAGATTCTTAACTTTCATATCACTAGTGATAATATTGATAGTACAATCTTGTTTCTCTTCATCCTCTTGTTTAATTAAAGTGGAATTTCCAAAATTATTGTTTCTCAGGTAATCGAACGAAATTTCGTTTGGTTTCAATGCGACAATTTTAAAGTTATCAGAGGCAAAATTCTTATGTAACCTTTCAACAACATCAGTAACAATAACTAATTGCATTAATTTCTGTCTAAATGTGCTTAAATAGTGAACAATCTGGCTTAAAGATTTGAAATTTTCACACAAATAGAATGCTAAATTATCATCCTTAACGAAATGTATTAACAATTCTTTACATTGTACCTGTTTAATCATGATGTCTCTCTTAAATCTTGCATATAATCTAATCTCTGAATTTGTGTAATCAATTCTCATAAACATCGAACTTTCCAAAATCTCATTTAATGCCTTTGAACCTTCCAAAAATGATACCAATTCCATTGTTATTATTGAAATATAGTCCTCATCCTGTGATATAGTAGCTGTTCCAGATATTGAATCGTGGGTATCCTCTGAAGAAGGTTTATTATTTTCTTCCAATACGTATTTAGGTAAATCGGTTGATATACTCTCCATGGAACAAATTTGATTTTTAATCTTTAATTCATTCAATGAATCAATTAACATGTGGTTAATAATTCTATGCAGGATAGTCTTCTGTAA
>JAXQGP010000753.1:0-10054 GCA_037040125.1 Kazachstania sp. M6911
CAATATAATCACCTGGAGAAACGTTGTAAGTGTTACGTAAAATATAAGATAATCTTAAAACAATTTCATAAGTTTGTCTATAAGTATAAGATTCTAATTCATATTCCCCTGGTTTTCCACTGACAGGGCGAGTATAACGAATAGATAACCCATCTGGATTCGATTCTACTTGCTTAGTGAAAATGTACCACGTTTGGAATTTATGTCTCTTAACTGACCATGCATAAAGAAACACAGATTTTAAGAAATATGGAATAATATAGAAATCTTCTTTAATTCTATGACGTTCATCGAATTTCTGAAAGAAGTCACCTGTGAGCCAAACCACTAATGCAACGATTGGTGTAACAATTATCTTAATAAGTCTGAATAAAAGGGTAAATATCCTCGCTAATATGAAAAGTATAATATTCAACAACCACATCTTGTTATGTAAACTCAGTGAATGAAATCTCTTCGTCCTTGCAGAATGCTTTTGGAGTGTTCTTATCAGCGAATGAATGTTACTCTGTTGCAACAAAGTCAATATATAGAAATGTAACAGCAAATTCCTATATATAAATAGGTTTGTACAATCTTCACAAATTATTCCCTCAGATTAAACTGTGAGGTTGCGATTACCTTTGCATCTGTTGATATTCTGCTGAAGGTTTATTTTCACAACAACGCCAAAAATGACGGAAAAAATTAAAGTCGCCGGAACAATGCACTGTGCCAAAGGCAACCAATTCCGGATGAAATGTCACTAATTCAAAACAATTGATTTATGTATTTATTTATTATAAAAAGGGATATATGTTCAATTTTGTGAAACGTAGTGGGTATTTGAGAGGAGATTGGGAATATACAATATAAGGTGTCGTAGAGATTAATTCAAACTTTAGTCCCAAATGAAGAGGAGTCCGAATAATAATAGTTGTGATATGGCGGAGTGGTCTTATTCTTCGAAATGTCCTTAGTTGTTTGTATTTCTTCATCAATAACACCATTACGTAACTGCTTGAATTTCTGAGCATAGAGAATTATACAAATTATTAGTAAAAAGGCAAAACCGAACCACATCATTGAGGCAGCTTTCTTACCTGTATAGACACTAACCATTCCCATACTTGCTGCAGGTACTAATCTATGAGCAGCATGAATGCCAATATGTGTCCAAACTGCACTCATACCAGATATTAGTACTAATGTTGGACTTAATAATAGTAAAAACAAAGACATATAAGCGTGACCTGGTAAACCTGGAATAATTACATAAATTAAACACAGGAACATAATAATTGTTAAAATAATTGTCCCCATCAATAAATAAGGGTGAATCACGTTTACAGAAGTCAACTCACCTAATTGCAAAACGTTTAAAGTCGCAGCTTTTCCGGTACTTGTTGAGTTATCATCAGCTGTATATAATTTAACAGATAAGTCATGGTATATATTTGTCGAGGTTAAATTTTTACGTGGATAACATATTTGAGTCTGTTGTGTACCTTGTAAATTGTAAGCAGTAGGAACTTTATCTATACAAATACCCATGAAACCAGCTCTAACTTTAACTTTCTCCAATCCTGTTGTAGTTGCTTTCCTTTTAAAACTTGTTTGAATCATTGGATATAATGCAGATTTTGAATCAATCTGATAGCGTACTAGGAAAGTTGAATCCTGAGACTTGTTATAACAACCAATCAATAAAAATATTGTTAAGAAGATGGTGATGAAATTTAAAATTAAAGCAATTCCACGAGGAATCCTTTTAGCGATGTACCAGAATAACATAGTCGATTGGGATATTGAGCTGATATTACATTATAAAAAGATATGATTAAAGAGAAAAAATTTGCAGATACATTCTGATATTGTCACTGTTTATATATGAATTATATTACAACTATTTACGACATTTCTACATGCTCTCTTTTTGTTTGTTTCTTATATTTGACAAATCTGAAACATGTATGTGACAACGCTATACAGGAAAAAAAAATATATGAGAAAATAATACGAAACAAATATGAACAAAAGATGAAGTATCTTAATTTGTATATTGGAATATATATGTTTTTTCTTATGTAAAATTTAAAGATTATATTTATAGATATGCAATCTTGAAATGAGTGCATACAAAGAGAAAGAGAGAATGTGCTACGCAATTTATGATTAGTCCAAGGATGAAGCACCAGTAATGATATCGACCAATTCATTAGTAATGACAGCTTGTCTTGTTCTGTTGTATAAGATAGAGTATCTGTTAATCATATCACCTGCATTCTTAGAAGCATTATCCATTGCATTTCTTCTTGCTGAAATTTCTGCAGCGTAACCTTGAGCCATTGCTGATAATATTTGAGATGTTAAACTATATTCAAATAAATCTGCTGGCAATTTACCTTCTGGATCAATTTCGAAAACGTTATAACCTGGAGAAGTTTGAATAGTTTCTGGGTTGTAAATTGGTTTAGTTGAAGGTTCAAAGGATAATGATGAAATAGGATCATTGAAAAAAATTGTAATTTTGGAATACTCTTTAGCTTTTAATTCTTCTAAAATTTTAGCAGTAATTAAAGAACTTTCATAAAAAGTTGGAGCATCTTTACCGATACCATTAAATGCTAATTTAATATTATCTGGATGAGATCTTAATAATTGCATCTTAATCTTATCCCCAATTGCAACAACATCGGAAGTTGGGTTTGCTTCTAAATTACGTTTGACAGCTTTGGCTAATTGAGAATGAATGGAACCACATAAACCTTTATCAGAAGTAATGGCAATAGATAAATGTTTTGGATTTTCTTTTGATTCAGCGACTTCAGAAGTCTTTGCTACATCGTAGAAAGTTGCATCAGCTTGATCGATCATTTTAGCGGCAGCTTTAGCCTTTTGAGCCTTCGATAATCTTGTTGATGCAACAATTTTCATTGTCTTGGTAATTTTTTCAATATTTTTAATTGATTTTAAACGTAATTCAACTTCTTTTAATGTAGCATAACCTCTAATTTGAGTGGTTGCACAACGTGCAGATTGTGTAATTGCAGATCTAGCTAACATAATTGGACTCGTTATTATATTACTTATGTATATACCCCTAGTTATTCAAAGGTTCCAACTCGATATGTAAGTTTGTTATATTGGTAAATATATATATATGTGAACAATCCTTACACTAATTGAAGAAACACCATTCATTAGCTATAACCCTATAAGAATTGAGAGCTCGGTAACATCCCTGCAATGAGATGTAATATTGCATCAAAAGCTCTTACAATAAAACAAATCGATCGATGTCTTAGTGTGTGTCTCTGTCCGCCTACGCGATGTGTTCAGTCCTTAATTTTTCCCATACAAAAATACTGGAATCTGATTGGTTCAAGAAAGAAAAAGAGTAATATGCGTTTTGGGTAAAAAATAAAGCCCTGAATTAGGGTTGCATTAATAACGTTTATACGAAGAATAATAATATACTATAGAATAAGAGTAATTGAGTATTTGTAGTGAGCGCAATAGGGCAGCTATCCGTGAATAATAAGATTGCTGCAGAACTTAAGAGCTCACTTTTTATCCTGTTTCCCTTACAGAAAGGGAAAAAAGAATAAATTATTCTCCCAACACTTATGAGACAGAGTTGAATCATATCCATTTTGATAAATAGTGGTAAATATATATACTACTAATACCTAAATATGCTGCCAATGAGGTTGGTGAAGTTGTATATTGGTCTTTTTTATAAATTGCAAGAAGAAAATTTAAACGGATACACAACCAAAAATGTCAAGCATATCTGTATATTCATTCGTTCATTCATTTATATATAATAATTAATCAATTAATGAAAACGATGAACAGGTGCGTTCGAGACGGAAAATGAGGAAAATTTTCAAGAAACAGTAGTCGTGTTCAGTGATAGAGAGGGTAACGGTTTATTGTTTCTGTCAATAAACCGGCACGGCCATTTCTCTTGGTAGGCTGAATCAATAGCCGCAACAATCTTTGGACAGGTTAATGGCAGAGGTATTTCCTCGAGAGATAGCTGAAAGTATATAAGTTAAATTGTCTTTGATTCTTTTCCATTGTTTACTTTTGCCATGTGTAAGACACCAAGAACGACGTTGAATTAGATATAATTGATTTCACTTCATATCGGCATGTATCTATTTTTAATAATAACTGTTAATTGTGGTTTTAATTAAACTCAGATATCAACATAAGCCATGATTCTTCAAAATTGGAAATGATCTGAGAGAGGGAGAGTTCCAAGCTGAGATGGATGAAGAAGGTAGATAATGGACAGCCTATAGATCGCTACGTTATCTGGGTTCTGTTACTTTGCCAAACATTTTTATCTTCGACAATTTCTTTCTAACCTTCTGAATAATTCTTTTTTCGATACTATTTTACAATTTATTGGAATTTTAGTGATATTTTGGTTTATGTTAATAACTTTCTTTTAGTTTTGTTTTATTATTATCGTAAATAGTACATAAAGTTACACCCATACACCGGAATCAATCAATATAAAATATACTACTATAACTGTAATATTTGAATTTAATGCCCTGTTTTAATTGAAAAATTTAATATTTTACAATGTATTATTGATTTTTTAGCTTCAACTTATGAACATTTCATATACCTAACGGTTTTCTAAACAATAACATGATACGTAACAAATATTTTGTTACTCCAAAATAAGAAGGAACATGTGAAAAGTATACATATCGAAATTGTTCCTGTCAACTATTAATTCTATCTTATCATAAATTGATGTAGTAGTATATTAAAACGTTTATAGAAATGAATTGAGACAATTTTTTCGTGAGAAAGAATTTATCGGTATGCTTGGTATTATTCACCTTTTTACTGAATAAGATTGGTTTACACAAGGAGAAATGGATAGAATTTATTTTGTCCAATTTTCAGACATTTGGAAGAATGTTAATTTATAATTTGATTTTAAAGTTATAAAGCTTTGAAAGTTTATTGTTTGCCGCTGAGTATGGTTTACCGCGGGTATATTTTTCTCCAATTTTTCAATTTTCTTTTTTGGTTTCATATTGTTGCTGAGAAACAAAATACTGTGAGAGTAAGTGTGATGTAAGATAGGTTGAAGTATAGAGACATTAAACATCGATATTAAAATATTAAATTTTTGTAAATGGAAAATTTTGGTTCTCCACACATTTATTAAGTTTTCAATTTAATAAAGTTACTTCATTCTGTGGTTACTGCAATTAAATTTTATTTAAATTTAATTTTGGCGAAAAGTTAATTATAGTAATTTATGCTTTTGTTTGAGATTGAACGTTATTTAGTTATCTTTTCAGTGTTGTGTTCTCTTCATTAGTGACAGTTCCCTCAACCACAATCATTTTCATGCTTTTTTATCTTTTCTCACCGTAATAATAGCAGAGGATACAACTATGTTTCATCGAAAGGTTAGTTTATGTATGGGAATGTAGTGGCATACTTAGGATGTACCCATTCCATATTACGATATTTTTCAATTAATATAAAATTTATTAATCTTTTTTTCTTGAATTTAATAGGTGTTAATTTTAAAGATTATAGTTTTTAGATTATGGTATTATTGCAAACACAAATATGAAGTAGCAACACACATTTACCGATATCCTTTTTCAGAAGTTTAATTGAGTTCTAGTCTGACATTGTTTCTTTTTTATTATTTTGCTATTTGAGAGATTTCTATTCTACTTAAATTAAGGTTTTCACTCTTTGAGTTGGATCAAAATTTATAGTCCAGGAAATTAATACTGTGGTTACTATTTAATTTTTGGCGCCTGATCTTATACCTTAGGGTTACCATTATATGGAGAGAGACTGCCACCCTGTATGTTCACAAATAATGATCTAATAAATACCAATTTTTGGAAACCCTTTTTTTTTGAAACTTTATCTTTTCTGTCTCAATCGCAGATAGGGTAGATATCAATATTATTTTTTTTTCGTTCCTGAGATTTACGTTGTCATGGCAACAGGAAATTAAATATTTGAATTTTTTTGTCGCTTAACAAATTTTTCTTCTGTTCGAATTTGCTGCCGTCATCGCTCGCGCAATTGTTTTGCAACATCCATCCCCCTTTTTTTCTAATTTAGTTACGTATCGATCTGATCTTGCATATATAAGAGACTGGCCTCCTTGATTTTATAAATGAATTTTGTAATCATATTCTATTTAATATATGTAAAGTAAAGAAACAACAAAAATTAAATACAAAATTAAAAATGGCAGAAAAACCTATAATTTTCGCTCCTGAAACTTATCAATACGACAAAGATACCTTAGATGAAAATCAATTATTGAAAGATCCAATTGATCAATTTACTAAATGGTTCAATGAAGCTAAAGATGATCCAAGAGAACCACTGCCTGAGGCCATTACATTAGCCACTTCATCATTACCATCAGGTAAAGTAAGTACAAGAATTTTATTATTTAAAGAATTAGATCATCGTGGCTTCACTATTTATTCAAATTGGAAAACTTCTGGTAAAGCTAAAGATATTGAATCAAATCCACATGCTGCAATTAATTTCTTTTGGAGAGATATGCAAAGACAAGTTAGAGTTGAAGGTTTCACTGAATTTGTATCTCATGAAATGTCACAAAGATATTTTAATACAAGACCTAGAGGTTCAAAAATTGGTGCTTGGTCATCTGAACAAAGTCATCCTTTAAAGAATCGTCAAGAATTAGAAGATTTAGTAGAAGCAAACCAAAAAAGATTCGAAGGTGTACCTGATGATAAGATTCCTTGTCCAGATTATTGGGGTGGTCTAAGAATTGTTCCATTAGAAATTGAATTTTGGCAAGGTAGACCAAGTAGATTACATGACAGATTCTTATATTCAAGAAAATCTGAAAATGATCCTTGGGAATTAACTAGAATAGCTCCATAAGAAAAACTCCTCTTTTAGATATTTTTTTGTAATAATTCACTGTATGTATATCTTTTTTTTTTTGCATTTCCTATCGCTCGTTTCTTTTTCTCGCTCCCAGAAAAAGAAATTACAAAACTGAAAATTTTTGCGATGCCTTCGAACTGTTTTTTCCTGGCTCATCATCTATTCCCCTTCTTACCCCTTCATGATTATTTGATAAAATTTTATTTCTATATAAACAGCTTTGTGCTAACAGTACTAGAATTTTGCGATACACAACCTTTATCTCCTTGTCAATCGAATATAAGTAACTACAAATTTATAATGAGTAAAACTACTAAACAAGATTCCGCTACCGAAAAGGATAAACTTTCTGAATTCGAACAACATTATTTCAATTCTTATGATCATTATGGGATCCATGAAGAAATGTTACAAGATACTGTTCGTACTCTATCTTACAGAAATGCAATTGTTCAAAATAAAGATTTCTTCAAAGATAAAGTCGTTTTAGATGTTGGTTGTGGTACTGGTATTTTATCTATGTTTGCCGCTAAAAATGGTGCCAAACATGTCATTGGTGTTGATATGTCAAGTATCATTGAAATGGCTCAAAAAATTGTTGATATTAATGGTTTCTCAGATAAGATTACTTTATTACGTGGTAAATTAGAAGATGTTGTTTTACCTTATGATAAAGTTGATATTATTGTCTCTGAATGGATGGGTTATTTCTTATTATATGAATCTATGTTAGATACTGTCCTATATGCTAGAGATCATTATTTGAAACCTAATGGTTTGATTTTCCCAGATAAATGTTCTATTCATATAGCAGGTTTAGAAGACTCTGAATACAAACATCAAAAATTAGATTATTGGCAAGATGTTTATGGTTTCGATTATACTCCTTTCGTTCCTGTCGTTATGACTGAACCTATTGTCGACACCGTTGAAAGTTCTTTAATTAACACAACTAGAACTAAAATCGTTGAATTCGATTTAAATACTGTAACATTAGAAGATTTATCATTTAAAGTACCATTTAAAATCCAAGCAAAAAGACAAGATACAATTAATGGTTTAATTACTTGGTTCGATAATGTGTTCCCAGCTCCAAAGGGTAGAAAGCCTGTTGAATTTTCAACTGGTCCATACGCTCCTTATACTCATTGGAAACAAACTGTCTTCTATTTGGAAGATGATCTAGAATGTGAAAAGGGTGATGTTTTGGAAGGTACTTTAACTTGTGCTCCAAACAAGAGAAACAATAGAGATCTAGATGTTAATATTAAATATAATTTCAAGGCTGGTGGTGTTGACGGTGAACAAAGATCTGTACAAAATGAAAACCAATATTTGATGCATTAGATATTTATTTAACGTAAGGGATTGACTCTTTCATTCATATAGACTCAAAACTGTATATTATTTCTTCTATGGTCCATTTTTCGAGTTGAAGTCCTTGTTATCGGTTTTCTAATTTAATAACATATTAATATATAAATATATAAATGCATGTATAAATATATTCGTATACTTTTTATTGATACTACTGTAATATAACTTGATGCGGACATCGAATAACAGATGAAGAAGTTATTCGATTGTGGTTTTATGCTTTTGAAAAGTGGTTGCTATTTTAACATTTAAACAAGCTATATTTTTTCTAGTGTGACTAAATCGTTTTGCGTTGATTGGGTATGTGGAGTAAATGGAAGCGAAAAGGTATTAAATATGACATAGATGTGACCAGTTAGGGGGTATCAATAATATAAAAACGTACCAAATTGAAATAAACCCGGTACTCTAGGTATTATTTGCTTCTCGTTACCTAATTTGTGACGTTCCGTCCGAATTAGTATTTCACGCTTAAGAATATCAGAGTGTTAAAATCGACTTAATAGCACTAAAACTAAGGCGAAAATATAAGCAATGAAAGAATAACCGTTTCAACACTTACGTTCATTTGGATGATAAAAATAACGAAATTTCACCAAAAAAATGATATTCATTCCGAGAGCAAAAATAAATGCTTTCACTCGGAGTTGAACCGAGGATCTCCACATTACTAGTGTGGCGCCTTACCAACTTGGCCATAAAAGCAGCTATATTTTTAATGAGGGATAGACAATACTATCCGCTTGTTTATTATATCACTTCCTACGATTTATAATTTAATTAATTGGTTGTGTATTCTGCTATCCTGTCTAATAATATCATGTTTAGTCAATATCTGGGGTAAAGTGAAGATATAACATGACTAGGAGATTGTACCATCAAGTTAGGGCCCCTAATATATCTCGAGATAGATATTGGGCTTTACACTTTGTATCCTTTGTGAGGGCAATTATTTTCCTTGTTGTTACTAATAAATAAAGTATCCCTCTTTGAGACAATCATATGGTATGGATTGTTAGTCATATTTGAGTTGAATGTATTTATTTTGTAATTATTAGTAAATATAAATTAAAGTACAAAAGTATATAGTTCTTATATCTTAATTAATGCTAATCAAGAGGAATTATATTTAATCATTTGTTATTTATCTTTCTTTTATCTTAATTTTCTTCATTTTATAATATGTTCTTTGTCTATTTACTATTATCAACGTGCCGGTAATAGTTATATTGATCACTCTTAGTGTAGTAGAATCTCCAAGAGTAACGTCAGTTCCAAGTGTCTCCGTCATTGTGGTCCCAGACCTACCAGAAGTCCGCTGATCAGTTACCAGTCTCCTCAATACCTAAAGAATCGATATACATAGTCCTATCATCGGCGCTTTAGTTGGTCATATCAATCCACACCGAAGCACTCATGCTTGCAGTGTAAGCGGAAGTACAACAGTAATCTGCATCACGTTGTCCTTGCAACATACCTATCTCAAACTAACACTTAATAATGACAGTTGTAGTGTGATCAGCACCCTGAATAATCAACTGAATACGTGTCAGAATTTGCTAGATAAAAGATTTACATGAAAAATATAAAATATGATAAGAATAAAAAGATCAAGATTAATAAATTTGTTGTAAATTAGAATTATTATCAGATTGCATTTCTTAATAGATTAGTGTACAAATTATTATATTATATTGATCAACGTATATTCGTCTGATCTTTTTAGTATACAAATTAAAAATAATATACAAAATATTTA
>JAXQGP010000759.1:0-10075 GCA_037040125.1 Kazachstania sp. M6911
TTTTTCCTAGCACTTGCATCTTGGATCGGAGAGAACTTCAAAATATAACCTTTGAAATTATGCATCAAGATCTTTTGAACATACTTCATCGGTTCATTGTGGTTCTTGAAGAAATCACATTCAGCATACACCTCTCCATCATGCTTTCTCATGCTGTCTAATGTCTTACCCTTATCTTCCTTCTTCCAAATTCTGGGGAATCTAACATTCCTACCTGAACAGAAAGCCATGATATCTAAATCGTTTTTCCTCATGTATGACCACAAATTATTGAAATCATGAAGCATTTGTCTTGAACTATGGTACCCTGGGTATTGTTGCAAATCTGGTTGGATGTTATCCATGAAGTCTAAGAACTGCGTATACCTACGTTCTACCAGTTCTCTGTAAAACTTCTTGTGCTTTACAACATTTAACAACACGCTGTAACATCCAAATCTTAAACTATCCTCAACTATACCCTGGTATCTTTCAGGCCCTAAAACAGAATGCAAAGTTATCAATGATTCGTAAGCCATTGTCTTGATCCAGTTAGAAGAACCAAAACATACACATGCATCTGCAGGAGACATCAAACATTTAGGACATCCATTATCAAAAGTATACCATTTGCAAGGCAGTGAACTGTCATCCATTCCATCATAAAACAAATACTTGGAACGGTCACTGTCAATACCTAAAACCTCAAATATACTCCCTTTCAAACCCCATCCCTTTTTCAACTGATCTTTAATGTCATGACTCTTGTTATTTCTTCTAACTCTTTTAGATGTTGGGGTGGATACCCGTTCGTGTAAATCAAAATTCGCGTTGGTGTTTTTATGGCCTTTTGTTAGTGGTGTACACGTCATTCACACTTAAATTTTCGCTGTATTTCAACCTGTGTCGTCAGACTCCATGTAGGTGTATTTACTGGCTATCAAAAAAATAAATAAACAACGATATAAGAATAATCCATATTCTATCATAAGTCTACCATAAGTTTAGATTAATCTATTTATCTATATATATGAAATGATATATACTTACTTATTATACATGCAATGCTTTTCTTTAAGACATATGATTAATAGATGTGAATTTGGTATCCATACGAACAAATATAAAATGGAATGTTATATTTTTAAACATAAGCATATGTCTTTTAATGTTATATTATGAGTTTTGATGTGCTTAAGGTACATTATATTTATTATTTAAAATAATGATAATAATAAATGTACTTTAATCGAAAATTGTATCTAAAATTTAGAACGATGCTTATAATAACATGGCAGCACCAAAAATAGCTACACTTAAACCAGAAGTCTTCTTAATGGCATTATTGGATGCTTCAACTGAAACACCGTGAGTAGAAGAGCTAGTCTTACCGGATTCGGTGTATTCGGAAACACTAGTACCAGCAGTGTATTTGGTATTGATAGTAGTAACCTTGGCAGACCCTGCCACATTAGTGGCTTGAACTTGGGCATTAACGGAAGCAACAGATGATCTGGAAGCACGACAAGCTTCATCACAAGTAGTAACAGTTGTGGTGATCAACTTATTTGGTTGAACTTGAGTACCAGCGGCAGCAGCAGAGACTGAAGCAACAGATGATCTAGAAGCATGACAAGCTTCGTCGCATGTAGTAACGGTGGTAGTTGTTAATTTGTTAACTTGGACTTGCGTTTTAGCAGCAGCAGCAACGGCAGAGGCAGAGGCAGCAGATTTAGCTGAGTGACATTTTTCATCACAAATAGTGGCTACAGTAGTAGTTAAAGAAGTGATTGTAACTGGAGCTTCTTCGTTGTGACCTTTATCGGAGTTAGTACAAGTAGTGATAGTATCAGTTTCAACTTCCTTGTTGGTGACGGTTGTCTTAGAACAGCCACCAGAACAGGAAGTAATAGTATCAATTTCAGTTGCAACAACAGATTGAGTAGAAACAACGACAGTCTTGTTGCTTACAGCAGTGGAATATTCAGTATGAATGTTGTCGGATGTAAAGAAGGAGGTGGATTGATAATCGGCATCAGTAGCAGCGCTACTAACATTAGAAGATTGCACGATCTTGGAAGAGGTAAGAGCATCGGAAGATACGATAGATGAAGATTGAGCTGATGAATTGATAGCACTGCTGGAAGATGGAGTACTAGAAACTTCAGAAACGGTAGCAGATGTAAATGTAGAGGAAACGTAGGACTTAGAAGAAACAGGAACAACAGAAGAAGAATCACTGGTGATCATTGATTCTGGAGCAATGGTAGACTTACCGGCATCAGAACTAATGTTGGAATCTGTAGTAGAAGAAACAACGGCTGTGGTGGAAGAAATGACTGGGGTAGAGGATGAAATGATTTCACTAGAGGAAGACACAGGGGTGGTGGAGGATGGAACTTCAGAAGATGAAGAAGAAATAGCAGTGCTAGAACTTTCCTGATATGAAAGTTGGGCAGAGGCACTTTGAGAAGCAACAGAGGAACTTACAACTACATTAGAGGATGTTGATGGTACAACAGAGGATGCAGATGAAGTAGATGGAGCAACAGATGAACTAGATGGTGTAGATGGAGCAACAGATGAACTAGATGATGTAGAAGGAACAATGGATGATGTAGTGGATGTAGTTGTAGAAGAAATGGTAGATGAGGTTGTAGGAGTGGTAGAGGTGGTAGAGGTGGTAGAAGGTGCTGGAGGATGTAAGGATAATTCAACACTTGAAATAGCAGAGGCAATTTCAGCAGATAAATAGGAGGAATACCATGGAACAGCAGTAGCCATACCTAGTAATTCGTCCATATTTAAAGCGGTAAACATGGTAGTATATGAAAGATCGCCAGATTTAGCATTATGAACAGCGTTATAGGCACCAATAATACCGTCTGGAATTTTTCTATGAGATTCAAATAAAAACCAGTTTGTATATTTAGTAAAATGTTTGTTAACATCATTTAACAAAACTACTAATTCAGCAGTTTGTTCTGGAGTCGGATTAGATGCTTGTACAGCTAAAGCAGAAGCTAGCAAAAAGGCAACAGATGTGAATTTCATATTATGTTATTGAGACAATATTCTAATTCTTTGGACAGTTTGTAATTTTAGATAAAAAAATATTTTTAAAGAAAAGGAATAAAAATTTTAATAAATACATTAAGAAATGGTTTGTATTTCATTTTATATACAAGTTGATGATCAGAAATTGACCGAAATAGGAAGAACAATTTGTAATCTTGAGAATTTGAGAACGTAAGTATTGCTGAAAATAAAAGTTCCAACTATTTCGAATTTTAATGAAATGAAAATACTAAAATAGTATCAAGGATTCTAGCTAACTTTCTGTGGGGTCGTTTGTATTTAAGTTTTTTTTTTTGTCCAAGTATGTGTATAGTCCACTTTTTTTCTAATTATTTATTGAATATTTCACAATTTAAACTCAATTCTCCATTATCATCATGCCCTTTATTATCTATTTTCCAATAAACGAGATGACATATGATCAATTTTTTAAATCCAAATAGTTAGGCGCATTACTTTTCTGGTATCTTCTCCTGAATTGTCAGGGATACGATATTCTAAATTTGGTGAAACATTAAATAAACGCAATCATAGTGCATATACGGTAAAACCTCATTACGCAACAACAGAATTTCTGCAAAGACTTATAAAACGTGGATATCTAATTTAGGAAATAATACTTGGATAAGATTTGAGAAATTTAAAACATTTCGATTTTTTAACGTGTTATCTCCTGCTCTTCTTGTGGGTAAAAATGTTTATTCAAATGAAGTACGAAAACAGTCGAACAACGATCATGAAAGTAATTGAAGGAAACTTAAAGGCAAAGTTAAATTTCTAATCTAAATTTTATTTTAGAAATCCCTCCAGATCTTTAGATTTTAATTATAGCAACAATGTTCTCCAGTATTTTTTACTGTTTTGAAGATTATAGAAATGGCCCTCACATAGTCGGCCAGTAAAAACAAATAAGCCATGATTCAAATTTGGTACCTTATACGACGATCATTTAAAATCGATGAGATGTATAACTTGAAGTACCACTGATCAGAATTTTTATTAAATTTCGATAGAGTAGATGATTTTCAATCATTATGGGCACTTGTTTGTTGCAGGTATTAAGTGAACATGCATTGATGTATCACAATCTCTAATAGAAATTTCCCAATTTGTATATTTTCATGTGTCCTGTACGATACAGAAATAACGTCAACCATATTACCATCGATTAAGTTCTCAATGAATTCTTTGCAAGAAACTTTCGTTTGCTTCATTTAATAAATGCGTACAGGGGATCCAGGACAAATGGTTTCTAATTTGGGCAATTAAAAATTCTTCTCCTGTTTTTTCTTCATAAAAATCACATTTTCGCTAGTTACTGTTTTGCATCTTCGTATGGTCCATTGTTAGAAATTTCAATTTCTTTCTTTTGACATATTCAATTTTCCTGTTTATTTTTTACTCTTTTCTTTTTTCATTGTTAGTCTTTATCATTTCTCGAACGAACCGTCTGACCGAAGTAAGCATTAGATATAAACGATCACCGACAGTAACAGACATTACTATGGATATTATTAAACTAACGAGTGTGGGGAGTATTATCGATTGAATTGACAATAAGATATTGTACGTCGTATCTGAGATCCAGAAAGAGGAAGAAGAATCAACATAATCCGAATCTTTTTGCTGACTTCTTATGATTGTTCGTTTGAATTCGAATGTCTCTACAATGTGAACATCCTATTCGATATTCTACAAATAATTTACATAGTAATGGAAATAATTATATTCTTAAAATATGTTTAGAATAAATTGAAATAGACATGACCAGAGGAAAGAGTAAAGATGAAAAACTTCTCAATTAATCATATTCAGCAATTTTTTCTGATATCCATACTAGTGCAACTATTATAAATCAAACTTTTAATAAGAAGTATAAAGAAAATGTATAAGAAATTTACCAAAGAGAAAACTTTAAAACCTGTAATCTAGGTATGTTGGTCATCTATAATTTCCATGATCCTAAATTGAAAATTTAAAATAATATGAAGGTTAAATAGAAATATAACGATATGTTCCGATATCTGGAATAAAATTACACCTTAATGAGCAATATTTCAATATTAAAATTGTTGTGTTGATATTATATACGTTGGTATTCCAATGAATACCTCTAATCAGGTGGTTTTAGTTCTGTTTTCAGATTTCTAAATGATGGCATTTCAATTTATTGACTACAGGGATCCTGATTCAACTGTATGAATATCTACAAAATTATACATCGTAAATTCGCATCAACTAAGATCTGTTCTAAATAAACTTGCTATTATATTCGATTACATTTGCTAATATTTGCTCTTGAAAGTTATATATCGATGTAACACGACAAGACAGAACTTGGCTTTTGCTACATTACAATGATTATACACTGTATATTTTACTAAGCAACTCTTTAAGTTGCTTGTGAAGTGATTGTTCGTAACATTTAACCATTTCTATATATGGTAGTTAGCTCATCTCTTCTGTCTTATTGACACATTTCTTACGTATATAGAGCAAACGGAACGGAAGTGGGAAATATCGTCATTCGCGTTCCGTCTCTTAGTTGCAACTTCCGTGTTCCGTCCCGCCTCTTTCGGCTGTAACACAACTATCTCCTCTGCGTATTCATTTTATTGATTATGTAATTAACGTAGCACCGTATTCTTATCTTGCCTTGAACAAAATTAGAAATATTGGTTGTTGTTGTACGGGTTATTCAGTGGAATTTCGTCCAACATGACAGAAAATCTTGAGTCAACTGAAAAAATTTTGTGAAAATTATGATTATCTCGTAATTTAATGCCGATCTTTTATCATGTAGGCAATGAAGGAATTTAATATTGAGGAAACTAATACCATTTATGCATGAATTATGAGTTTATGCAATAGATGAGCAAAAATTATTAATATATTAACTACACATATTGTATAGATCATCATTTAAGGGATATTTACGGCTGAGAATATTATATATGTACAATCATTTTTTGATTTCAACTAATTCTTATCAGATTTCATTATGATATAAAGTTAGCTAAGAACGATCTATCTTGATTCAATTAAACTTACTTCTTTTTACTCAACACAAGAGAACAAGTTATTTTTTCTAAACGAGAACAAAGCAAAGCAATCAAAACAAAACAAAAAGAAACAATTAATTACAAGTCAAGTATGTTACAATATCCAGAAAAGATTGATGCTATCGGTATCGTTGATTCCGATTGGAAACATCCAAAGAGAGTTGCTTTTGAACCACGTACTTTTGGTCCAAAGGATATCGATGTCAAGATTGAATGTTGTGGTGTCTGTGGTTCAGATATTCATACCGCTGCAGGTAATTGGGGTGATTTACCAAAACCTGTTGTTGTTGGTCATGAAATTATTGGTACCGTTGTTAGAAAGGGTTCTCAATGTAGTTCTGAATTTGAAATTGGTCAGCGTGTTGGTGTTGGTGCGCAATGTTATTCATGTTTAAAATGTCATCGTTGTTTAAATAATAATGAACCTTATTGTGATAAATGTGTTACTACTTACGGTCAATTTTTCGATGATGGTTATTGTTCTAAAGGTGGTTACGCTTCTCATATTAGAGTTCATGAACATTTTGTAATTCCAATTCCTGATAATATTCCATCTGAATATGCTGGTCCATTACTATGTGGTGGTAACACTGTCTTTTCTCCTTTATTACGTAATGGTTGTGGTCCGGGTAAAAAAGTAGGTATTTTAGGCATTGGTGGTATCGGTCACATGGGTCTAATGTTTGCTAAAGCTTTAGGTGCTGAAGTTTACGCTATTTCTCGTACTTCTAAGAAGAAAGAAGATGCATTCAAATTAGGTGCTGATCATTTCATTGCTACTAAAGAAGAACCAGATTGGGCTGAAAAATATTATGATACTTTGGATTTAGTTGTTGTTTGTGCAGGTTCATTAAAAGATGTTGATTTCGATTCTTTACCAAGAATCATGCAAGTTGGTGGTCGTATTGTTTCTATCTCAGTTCCAGAACAATCTGAAAAGATTGTTCTAAAACCATTCGGTTTATTAGGTGTCTCAATTGCTAACAGTCATTTAGGTTCCATTGAAGAAATCAAACAATTATTGAAATTAGTCTCTGAAAAGAATTTAAGAATTTGGATTGAAAAATACCCAATCAATGAAGCTAACGTTAATGAAGTCTTTGAACATATGGAAAAGGGTGATGTCAGATACAGATATGTTTTCACAGATTATGACAAGGAATTTAATTAAAAAAGTTATATACTTTAAATAAGTGTGTATCTTCTATATATTTTTAATTATCCGAAAAGAAGTTGAATCCTATCATATTCCATTCAATGATTACTAAAGTTACAATTTGATGTCTGGGAATTAACAATACAGATTCAAACACTTTTCATTGATCTTTATCAATTAAACAATTAAATTAATATATATATTATACTTATAAGCCTCATTGTTCTATTCGGCCGAATCTTCGGATTCGGAGATACAAATTTTTCAGCAAAAATTTTTCTGATTATGTAATAATTTTTCTTTTTTACTATGTAAAATTTTTGGTCTTCTGGGAAAAGGGAAGAATACGAAGAAAGAGTGTAAGGTACTGCTGAGATAATTACCAACTTATTTCCGAACCTTTTTTGCATATCATTCATTATATTGTAAATCGCCAAGTTTTAATAACATTTGAAACCGTTTCTTACACCCAGGATTCGAAAAAGATCTTCCGATTGTATCAGGTTTCTCCCCTTTTTATTCCAAACGTGAAAACATATATAAAGAGGTATATATTTCTATTTACAATTTCATTTTTATAATCCTTTTATTTTTCAGGCAATTCTCCTTTATACACTCTACCAATCCCCTGATATATAATATCTCTACACATCCAATTAAATAATTAACAAAAGAAAAAATAAAATGTCTGTTTTCGTTTCTGGTGCTACTGGTTTCATTGCCCAACATATCGTTGGTCAATTACTAGACCAAAACTACAAGGTTATTGGTTCTGCTAGATCTCAAGCTAAGATCGATGATTTACAAAAGAAATTCGGTAACAATCCAAATTTATCTATGGTTATTGTACCAGATATCAGTAAATTAGATGCTTTTGACGAAGCTTTTAAGACTCATGGTAAAGAAATCAAGTATGTTTTACATACTGCTTCCCCATTCACTTTCAATGTCACTGACTTCGAAAAGGATCTATTAATTCCAGCAAGAAATGGTACTCTAGGTATCCTTGAAGCTATTAAGAAGTATGCTGCTGACACTGTTGAAAGATTTGTTATTACATCTAGTTTTGCTGCTGTTTTCGATCTAAATAATTTAACCAACGAAAACGTTACATTCACTGAAGAATCCTGGAATCCAGATACTTGGGAATCTTGTCAAAAAGATGGTGGTTCTGCTTATTGTGGTTCTAAAAAGATCGCTGAAGAAGCTGCTTGGAAATTCTACAACGAAAATAAAGAACATTTGAAATTTAAGATGGCTGCAATTAACCCAGTTTATGTCTTTGGTCCACAAAGATTTGATGCCGATGTTACAAAGACATTAAACACTTCCTGTGAATTTATTAATGACGCTCTACATTCTACTTCAGATAAGCTACCACAACCTTTCTCTGGTGGTTACATTGATGTTCGTGATGTTGCTAAAGCCCATTTATATGCTTTCCAAAATGAAAACACAATTGGTCAAAGGTTAATTTTATCTGAAGGTAAATTCAGCACCCAAGATATCTTAAACTATTTGAACGCTGATTTCCCAGTATTAAAGGGTACTATCCCAGTTGGTAAACCAGAAGAAGGTATTGAACACAGTACTGCTGGTGCCAAGACTGACAACCATAAGACAAAGGAAATTTTAGGTTTTGAATTCATTGGCTTGAAGCAAACTATTGATGACACTGCTGCCCAGATCTTAAAACAAGAAGGTAGATTATAAGTAATAAATATATAAAATTTTATATAGAATGATTTTTCAGAATCGATACTTGATAAGGTATATTTTTAAGAAATGATATGTGCTTTTTTATAAGTTAATCATGTAAAATACAACGAGATCTGTTGCAATGACTTTTTTTGCTGAGTGAATAATTCAAAAGTTTTTATTTTTATAGGTTTGGTAATTACCCACTAAGGTATAACTGTACTACAAAACGTAAACAAAAAATAGTTTTGTGATAAAAAATTATAAATGTCTTTAAAATACATATTAGTAAGTCAAGAAAGAAAATAAATCATTTTCTAAACGTTCATTATTACAGATAGATCTAATGTAAACTTACTTGTATACCTGAATGTTGCGTTTTTTCCACAAAATTGTCATAGTCGTTAGTAGTGCAATATATACAAGTATATTTTACTAGCTGGTGATATCTGAACCGGAATGTAGTATCTCGTGGCCAAATCTGAATAATGAACCGAAACGCCGATGAATGACAGTATTCCAACTATGGCAATGTTTTCTGCTTATAAGGTATCACGATATAATCTTGTTTGAGTTAATTAATTTCATGGTACTACGAACGTCGTTGCCATGAAAATGAAAAATTAAAAGGAAATTTTATAAAACCGTTGAACAACAACCACAACAACAAACTACGAAGGGACAGCAGAATAGAAGCAGTGTAGAATAATCGAACCTAAGATCAATTAATTTCTACAAACATTTTACCAGATAAATATATCAGCTGAGATATAACTTTTTATTCCTTCCTTCTCGTCACTGAAATACATTACACGGTGGAAATAATATCAAACAGTTATACAAGAAAATATTAAAGATGGCAAAACCCCAAACAGATAGCAATACAGATGATAACTCATCTGCCCTAGAATTCTATAGAAAGGCTCTTAATTTCAATGTTATAGGTAGATATGACCCTAAAATTAAACAGTTATTATTTCACACACCTCATGCATCTATATATAAGTGGGATTTCCAAAAAGATGAGTGGACTAAATTAGAATACCAAGGTGTACTTGCGATATATTTAAGAGATATTAGTGACAACGAGCCATTACTACAT
>JAXQGP010000760.1:0-10044 GCA_037040125.1 Kazachstania sp. M6911
CTTTTCCCGTAGCGGACTGAAAATAACACCCGCACACACTCACAAATACTTGTTTTTCTCAGCCATTTTTTGCTTTTTTTTCACTTTTTCTTTTTTGCAGTGAACAGTCGACTTTTCCAGCCTAGGAAGGTACAACTCGTTTATGTTATCTGCTCAAACCCAAATTGGTAAACGATTTCCAAAAAGGGAAGTTGTAGCTGTTAACGGTAAGATTCCATATCCTGTTAATAGATGCATAACATATGCATGATATAAGTAAAATGAACGAATTTAGGTCAATGTAGGCGTGGTGTGCTTCCAGTGCTTTATCTTTTGCACTGCGACTTAATAGTCCCGGATATATCAAAGCAGTATTATTCAAATCTATGCTACTCCCATCTCAAAGATGAAGGCCGTTGGCGGGAATAATCTGACATGCACTTGCCTTAAACAGAAATAAAAATGGGTCCCTCAATCATTTCTACATTTACGGATTGCGTTACCCAAAATGTTGCAAAACACATTATGGATAGACCAATAATCATTCTGAGCTCAGAATAACAAACATATAAATAGGCAAAGGTTTACCGTCATGTTCTACCATATATATATATATATTTTTACGTAGATTCCTACTTCTTCAAATGTCATGAAAGTGCACAATCACAAAAACAAGCAATTCTAATGGTCGTATTTCCCCCCTATGTTCAACCAATCGTTGGGATACTATTGGTTTGCATGTTACTTTATACTGTAAGTACTTCTTTTATTGTTAGTGACGGTAATATAAAGCTGGGTTCTACCAATAAGTATATTAACATGAAGACCTCGGGGGCTATTGCTTGGATTGGTACTTCAGCTATTACCTGCCTTATAACTCCTGGAAAATTATGTGCTACCGCGTTTGTAACAGCAGTTACTACAACCGTTTTGTCATCTGTAAGTAATGTTCCAACCTCAACAGAAAATAATTGAGGTGAATATGCCGGGTGTGTAGCATACGATATATTCACATAAGCGAGATAATCACAAAATGGGTGGCACACGTTGAATAAATAGCAGAATGCTGAGCGCAATATTGAAATTGAATAGACTTATATGACAACAATTGAATAAGAGGCTCATTGAAGTGAAGAATAAGCCAAACCACCCTATATGCGATATAGTAAGGCATATATGTGGCAAATATAATAATTCTTTCCGAAATAAAATAGGGGGAAATAGAGAAGTGAGAAATTTCCAGGTAGTCTACCGCTAGAGAATCTTGAAAATTCAAATTTTCGTGAGAAGAGAAGCATACTTTCTGACCAGGTGACGTATCTAATCACAAAATTGTGGTTAATAGCTACAAAAGATATTGTTTTATGTGTTAAATCAACTTGGCTACAAAAATAAACTGAAATAGTTTGATAGTTTTACTTTAATTGGGTTTCATTTATATACACAAATTTCATGGATATTCGGAAAATGATTAAACATTGGACTCTCTGTTCTTACCATTATAAGTTTATCTGCATATGACTTAATAGTAACTATAGAGATTCATTATTCCATTGAATCTCTTATTGTTAACGTTTTTTCAGAAGAAATTTTCACATATTATACCTCCATGGCCAAGTTCAGTTGTTTCTAAGACTTTTAGAAACCATAATCAAAAAACTTGTGTTATAATAAGAGAAAATTACAAATCTAGGTACATAAACAGTTGCAATATTTAAATCTGAAACTGAGATAAGTGCCGTTACTGTGAATAGTTGTTTTACTGAGCAAAGTGGAAATACTATGGAGGTTAACAAAAATTTGTGAAAAGTCAGACGTCGTAAGTACTGTCTCTACTTCATATATGATCTATATGTCTTGTGGACGAACAGAAACTGGAACACTATATATATCAAAACGTTTATCATCTTTGGCTCTAGTCTAACAGGAACACATTACCAGATATCATCATATGAAGGTGCGAAAATCTTATTGAGGATGGTCTCTTTCTCATTTTTATTATTTTTAAATGATATCTTCCACATATAATTTTCAAAACATAAATAACTAAATATTTATATAACAAAAAACCCTTTATTAAACAATATTAGATTTTTTTCCTTTAACTGCAAATCCATATAATAGTTGGATAAAGTATCTCTCGATAGATTCACTACAAGCAGATATCACTAAAGGAGAGTAAGAAGGTTTGCTTCTCATTCCGTTAAACCTGTTTCATACACATATCAATTTTAGTTTCACAGACCAGCATACTCAACGCAGCACTTCTGATATTTCACAGATATTTATAGAAGATTATGTAAATAATATATGTATACGTAAGGCGGTAAACAATAAGACTCGATGTATATAACTGTTACGTCAATCCTTCTCTGAATAGACAATACAAATGGTGAATATTGGGTTTATCAACATCCCAGATACCATGTTTTTAAAAAGAATCTTTCTTTAAAATACTAACAACATCTTCTTTTGTAGCGGCTCTAATTATGAAACTAGAACCAATTGGCTTTCTTGGATCGCTATCGTCGTTGATTTGACCACCAGTAATCATGATACCACCTTTAATAACTGTTGGCAGACCCTTCAAATGTTGGTCAAAGATACTCATTCTATCTGCGCCAAGTTTGTCATATACGATTACGCACCATTCATTCATTTCGCTCATTTCTAAATACAGCTGTTTTGTGTTACGTTTTATCCTTAAAAAACGGCTATAAGTTACAAATAGTAAATTTATAAACGTTCAAGATGAACAAACCAAATCGTCCTTTTATAGTGATCCAATTAAAATGGTGTCGAAATAAGAGATGAAATTATTATTCCTATTATCTTTCTAGTTGCCGTTAAGTTCCGCCGTTCCGCATCAATTCCGTCTTTCCGCTTAGGTTCCGTCTGTCAGCTTAGGTTCCGCTGGTGTCACTACAATTCATATGGTACCAAATTTAATGTATTATTCAAATGACAGGTTAATGATTCCCATTAATATATGGTAATCAAAAAATTCTAGTATTAGCTGGACGTCAATTGATAATACCAAGTTTGGATATTGTCCCTATAGAAAAATTACAAAAAGTCGTTCCCGTAACAATAGTTTAATATTAGTTACATCTACGGAAGATGTTAAAACACCAACTATAAATTAGCATTCACGGTATTGGATAACCTCATCATAAGTGGTTGAGGTGTGAAGTGATTGTAAATAACGACTCGGTATAAATTTTAAGTTTGGGTTAAATATTTAGAAATTATTATATTTTTTTACGTTTGCTGTTCCACAGCAAAGGAGTAGAGCCTACCGTTCAAGTAAACAAAAAAATAAATAGGTAGCACTCACTAAACAAATAGAAGAATATTGTGCGTGTTAATATAAATGAATAGGCTTATATGACAACATCTGAATACAAGGTTAAGTAATGTGAAGAATAAAGAAAACAACTCAATCTCTAATATATAAAGACAGAGGTTTGGAAAACACAACAAAATATGTGTAGTAGATAATTTTTTCTGAAATAAAAGTAAGAACAGTTTCTGTATATTAAACTGTATAATATTAACTACTTAAATGTTTCAAAATAACAATACCTATATTGCTAAACTTGCTAGAAACGAGGATTTCTATCACCAATAGTCCATTGTCTCAAATAATGTAAATTAGTATAAGAAGAAAGAAATTTGAACCTGTGAATAATAACGAAATTTAATATTTCTTTCCATGTAAATTAATCATTTATTCCTACTCTTTTTAATACATTAGAGACTTTTATATAAAATTACGATATATAATAACTTCTATCACGATGGCTGGATTATCAAATTAAAATCGCTCATAACTTAAGTTCTCACTACCTTGTAATAACACCATATCGCACAGTTTGCAGATTCGTTATTTGAATTTGTTTGTGTCACATGGTAGGAACCTCATTTTATTTGTTTCCATTTTGAAGTATTATTCCAAATTTAAATTAGTTGCATAATGAAAAAAAGATTCTGGAAATTTAGTGCATTTCAGAGCAAAATAAAATTATACAAAAGTATCATAGCTATCGGAAATAATAAGCAAATTTCCAAACGTTTGGATGATACATCATAATCACATGTATCTGTGTCTGCATTATGGGTAAAGCGTTTACATAGATGTGTGAACATTCCGATGGATAATGAAACTAATAAGCTATTCGGTATTAACATCATTAATGGAAATATGTAACATTGCAAAAATGGGGTACTGTTACTCAGGAGAATCGGAGAGCATAATTCAGCTTCGTGAAATGATGGACACTTTTTAATAGAAAGGCAAGTGAAGATGTCTGCTCCTTTGAATAGAGCATAGGCAACACCGAGAAGAAGTGATCGAACTGAAATGCTAGTGGTATGTAGAATAGTGCCATATATGAGTAAAAGCAGGACACCTATTAACTGTTTTATGACAGAATCCATGATGCCAATACTAAGAAAAAAAATATTTTTTATGTACTAAACAGAAGAGCTGAACTTAGAACTGTCTTGTAATGTAATGATACTGGACAGTTGTATAATGGTTGAAATTATATAATCTTAGATAGGCAAACCAAAAAAAAGTATATATATATATATATATAAGTTGACGTTACGATCACATCTGAGAAATATAACTTGAGGCCGTTAAATTTTATACACATTATTTCCCTAGCTGTACACGGCTATGCTCGAAACAGATAACTCTTGAGCACTTTGAGGGATTTAAGTTTGATTTTTTGTTTTTTTAAATCTAGGCGACCCTCACCCAGGCATGTCAGGGCTAGAAATAATTTCTCTAGCCTCCCTATTTCGGCATTTTCTAGCCTATTTCTACCCTACATCAGACTTTTTTAGCCTATCCGAATCCGAACCCAAGCAGATTCTTGACCGGATTCTTACTGTCATCTAAAAATTTTTTTCTGCGGGGCGTGTCCAATTACAAGGCCTTGTTTTCCAACCCGTAATACGATATCAAGTTATTTAAATCGCTTAGGCACCCAAATCCACATCCCTGCTAATTTCCTATTTGTGAGTGTGTACTGGCCCTGTTACATAGATCATAGCGGACCAGGCTATTTCCAGTCACTACTTCAACTATTATCTTCTGGTTCAGGTTTGGCCCAGCGGCTCTTACTACCTGACCTCTATGATTTATAGCTTGTTCTAAAAACACCCTAGCATATACTAAACTGGTAGTAATGACAGTTGTTAGAGTTTAATTTTTTTTCAAGTAATAGTAAAAAGGAGAAGACCTTGCTCAGTAGATATTTCTGTTCTCTATAGTCCCGTACTGCATTAAGCTGAACTACTAAAATTACATGCTTGGTGTAGTTCTCAATGTATATACCCTGAATTCACGCGAAATTTAGAATATACAACATTTTGCATTATTAAGAGTTAAATAAACATGTCATAGTGACTTTGCCTTTTATCCTTGTAATGTTAAAATATAATTTTAGAAAAAAAGAGGAGAAAAAGCTAACTCCAACAGTTTCACAGTTCACAGTTCAGTGCACCACCCTAATCTGGATATTTCAGGTAACTCGTTTATGAAAAAAACTCCCTCAACACCTTAACAAGAAATTTGAAGCAGCAAAAACATAATTTATGCGGAGAACTGTTCATAAATCGAAGATTGGAGCAAAGTGATTGCATATCTTGCTTAGTCACAAAGCATTTGCTAGACGCGGAAGGACAATTACAGCCTTTGATATGGAACTTAACTTTTCTCCTTTCTTTTTCTAGCGAGGCACTGGTGAAAAATATATCCCACACCAACGGTTATAATATACCACCATAGGGAGGCTCCAGTTTGGGATATTTTCGAAACAGTCAGCATTATCTACCAATTTCATTCTAAAAGGAATAGTAAAATCCACAGGAAAGTATTTTCGGCAGTTAAAACGAGCTTAAACTTTTAATAGCGGTATGAATCATATAGCTCCTGTTTTGCACATTGCTGCATACCTAGGTGTGAACGATCGTATAGGATCTAATTCAAGCTAGATCAATGACGTGGGGATTCTTGTCATAATTCTTTTCATCGCACTCTGTATTGCAAATGTTGTGTGTTTTAGACATGGGAGACCGATCGTCTTCCATTAACTTCAACTTATTTCTGTATCTGGACCATAACCATAGCTGATTTGGATTTCATTCGATATAAAGAAACATGATTTAGAGAGTTCAGAGGAGGAACAACTATAGAATTTGGATAAGAAATAATGCCCTTTATTTTCATGGATCTTGGGTCCGCTGTTCGCCAAAAAAATCTTGCGAACACAATTTTCCAACTTCAAGCGACGATTTGACAATGAAGGAGATGGAATTCGAGGAAACTAATTGGATTTCTAGAAGGAAACGTGATATAATTAACCAGAATATGTACTTTATGTAGTCAATATACGCCTCTATTATTGTTATTTTACTATGTGTTCGCGGACCTTAAATTGGATGTTCGTCGAACGTTCGCCGAACACGGATATAAGAATTATATAAAAAACATTTTATCTCCGGCGAAGTTTTCTGACATACAAAATGCTGTTTCAACACGCCGTGAACCGTTCGCGCATCAACACTGACCACAACTATGTATAAATTAAGATAGTAGTTAAATATATACAACTATATAGACGTCATACATAGATAAATATGCAGATATATAGATTTAATTAAAGTTGTAATTATAATGAAAGACGGTATTAAATCCCCTTATTACAATTTTAATAAATTGAATACACTATAAATTAATCTGCGCACCAAATTAATACAAAGCATAAAGGATATATATAGAGGAAGTGTACAATACCATTACAAAACCGGTAAATTACAAAATAATGATTGATTATTTCTCATTATTCCTATTATTTCAATGTGGTGTGTTGGTCAAACGATTTTACCAGGAGTATAAAGAAGCTTATCCTGAAGATACAACAACTGTGGAGGAGAATCAAAATCCACCAAACTTTTTTCAGTACAAAGCAGAACATGATAGTCGCGATGATTTTGATAAAGAAAACTAATTTGAGGTGCCTTCATGATTGAGTTGTTGAGTCCCAAAAAGTCACAATGGCAGGCTCAAATGGTTAGCAGCTAAAAAATTCTTCTTTCATCGCGATGTAAATGTGACCAGTCTATATATGATTGAAGCTTTTGCTGTTAGTATGTGCCCTCGTTTATAAGTACCAATAGAACTATATATGAATAGGCCTAATATATATAAATCATATCATTAATTATAAAACAGAAATATGAGATATGTCCTTTGGAAAATGGAACGTGTGTCATTAAATTGAGATGCTCATTTTCAGTCTAATAAATACAGATTCACCATATTCTAAAATTGGACACTTATAAAGTTAAATCTTCTTAATGTTTTGCAACCCTTGGGTGGAGGTTTTCGCTATATACACCATTGTTGTCTTCGAAAAGTATATAAGCCCTCTACTGATCATAATTTTTTATTAAATGTGAAGTACCGTAAAATATTCTCCTTCCGTCTATTAACAGTATAAAGACATTATCAATATTCATTGAAAGTAACCAAGAATATATCAATGCTAAAAAAAGAGCTGTTTTATTTTTGATTGTTACTTCTTTGACTGCAGTATGTTTAGCTGCAGTTATGAACTGGGCATATGCCGCACTTGGAGGAGGAATATACGCTTTTGTTGGTATTGCAGATGGTATGGCAGATAGTATGGACCGTCTTAGTGATGGGTTTTGCCCTTCTGGTGCTATTAAGTTAATTGCTAAAGAAGAAAGTGAAAATCAGTCAACAGCATCATGGAGGATGCACTGTGTTGGTTATTGGGTTATTTATTTAGGTGTGAAGACCCTTGCAGCCGCATTAACTTCAGGAGCCAGTGGAGGTGGGTTAGGTACCGCATGGCAGTGGTATACTGGAACTAGTGCTGAAGGTGGATCGCCCACTAAACGAGAAGAGCAAACTTTTAAATACATGACTCAAGGTAATGACACAATTATGGTAGTTGACAACGATCTCGACGATGTATTTATTTCTAGTAGGTTAAATAAGAGAAGTGACGAATGGACAGTACTTTCATACAACTACTTCATCCCAGTGGACCCACTTATGGCTTCAGAAAATGCAGTTAAGGCGATTCAGAATAATTTTACCTCTTATCCTCTTACCTTTTCCCATAAGCACTCAAATGGTACGATTGTTTTAACTGCAACAACTAGAGATGACCTCCATGATGTCTTAAACGAATTTTACGCATGGACTAGCACTACTACTGATGTGGTAGAAAAAAGAAGTAATGCACAATATCTCTCATGCACGATTGATGGTGTTAATGTGGGATATTCTGATTGGCTAGTAATCGCGGATTATCCAGACAATGGCGGAGGTTCCAATGCTTGGGATAATGCTGTTGCGGTCGGTCGTTTGCTTACTGCTTCGGATGGTAACAGTCCCTACGGTGTATCGGTTCCAGCAAAGTTTTGTTTTACATTAGGTGAATCATCCGCTAGAATGAATAGGAATATCTTTTTAGGTGAAATGTATGTCAACGCATATGGAGGTTTTGACCAAGATTGCATAACTGGTTGAAACCAAGAACTGACGAGTAAATAATAGTTTATGGGGGGGAGGTCCTTTTTTTGTTAGCTAATGAGTTATAACTTTGAGCTCTCTTTTTTTGGGAATAAACCGTATTTTCCGTTATTTAATGTGTATAGTTATAATAATTTCTATCTATTTCTGATGATTACCATATTTTATAACATATCATGTAACATTTTTTGCATAATTTTGTGGAAAGGACGCTAATGTTATTGAGTTGGGATACCCGATGAAGCGTTTTCACCGGACTCAGACTCTAGACTTTGAGTGTTAGCGTTGTTGTTGTTAGAGTTGGATATTACTAGTGGTGGTTTTCAATATGTATTCGTATATGTATATTTGTGTTTTATCTATCTTTATACGTTGCCGGTAGCAAACCAATACCTAGACTACTCTACGATGCTGACATAATCCTTCGATATTATGTTAGCTCCTCAATCAATTATCTGAATAGTAACTATTCTGTTGCTACGTCATACAATCCCTGTTATTACTCTGTCTCATTCTTTCTTTATTATCGGGCAGTAATATCCGTTCAAACACTTCTAAGACGGAAATTTTAATGAGATGGCTTATTATTTATCAAAACACTGTATAATTATTATGCAGTGAAATATACAGAATTATAACAGGATATCCAGTTATGTCTACTGACTTATCTGATACATCTAAAGCACGCCAAAAAAGTCAATTCTAAGCAACAATGATTATAGCTATTAAATCAAATTTTCCATAATTTTTTTTTTTAATAAAGTGAGCAATACCTACATCATAAATTGTTCGAAAGAAAGCAATAGAAATATTCTAAATATGTGCAGTTTGTTTATGATATACTAACCTATATGGCACATTGCTAAGTAAACGGCTTGGCTTGCCCGGAAAATGAGGCATAACTTTATAACATTCCTAATAAGACAGAGTGATAATGATTAACCAAAACATTATTTTCTAATTAGAAACATAATAATCAGCAAGAGTTAGACCACTTTTAAATGTTCATTAACTTACTCATCACACTAATTCAACAAGGAAAGTTTTTTGTCAGTTGAGTCACTACGTGTGTACTTATGATTTTAGTCAAGTGTTTTATTATATTCCATGCGGTTGTAACAACGATGAGCTTTATTCAGACGGGTCTCAATTATTTTGCCATATATTTTCGAGATCTTATTGCTTTTCTGGTAATATAGGAGTTACTAATTGATTGTGATTATTGTTGTTTATACTACACTTAAATACATTATTTTGTTTTATATTTCATTTGCAACACTCTTCAAGCAAAGCAACTTATAGTAAGAAAACATGTCGAATAGTTGCATATGTCTTTTATTTATTATTTGAGATCATTTGCATATAGTAGAAGCTTGTGAAAATATAATTTCCCTTTTGAGTATGTTGAGCTGGGATAACCGTCGAAGCGTCGGCTTCGGACTCAATGTCTAAACCTTCAGTGATTTGTTCGTTAGCGGAATTATTGT
>JAXQGP010000794.1:0-10408 GCA_037040125.1 Kazachstania sp. M6911
ACAATATTCTGTGTTCTTTATGCTCTTATGGTAGTCTTGTACTATACATCCATTGAATATTAAGCTCAGTAATAACATATTCATTTGACAAAGATATACTTACACCCCCCTCAACATTACATACAAATTGACACTTCTCTTAGAAGGTAGAATTTTAATATTAATTAGGAATTTACAAATATAATTAGTATGTTTAAATACCACTAAAGATTTTTTTTGTAGCTCAAATAAAATATGTTCATTTGAACTCCTTACCAGCATTACGTGGGTTCCCTTACTTGATGCGATAACTGTAAAAAGAAAAAATAATAATAATTAAATAAGATCTACGTATCATACTATGTTTACTTAAGGAGATCTTAGGATTGTCTGTTCACCTACAGGTTCTGGACTTGTGGTTGTTTCTCCAATGTCTAATTCTGATACATCAGAATTTGAATCGGATTCATTTTCCCTACTACTTTCTTGCTCGTGATCTTCGTCTGTGTCACCAATTTCAAAGTCCATATCATCACCCATATCGTTTAATTCAATATCTGTCTGCGGATTAGCTTCATCTGCCCATGTTACAGTTTTATTTGGGTTATCTAATCTACTGTATGCACCATGGAATTGAGATGTGAATTTCGGCCACCAGCGATCCATTGTTCTGATAGCGATAATACCCAAGAATAATACTAAGAAAAATATGGTAAAGATTAGACCCTTACGGCTATCATAATCGTCAACTCTCAGCATTGCATCATCGTCGTCATCATCATAATCGGAGTCCTGGTCGTAGTAATAGTTTACACGATCATCATCACTTTCCTCGCCGTTATTTGTAGGCTTCTTTTCATCCTCTTCATCATCTGTTTCATCGTCCTCGTCATCAAAGAAATCTTCATTGTATGGTTTTTCTGAACTTACTAAAATTTGTCTCTTACCAATAGATTCCAATAATACATTATCTAAAACAATATCAACAATACCCGTACTAATTAGTGGTTTATCGTGAGGGACCATATGAGATGCATTATAAACATTGATAAAAGTTAAATTTTTATCATACATTACCTGACCAGCTTCTTCTTCTGTTTGATGTTTATCTAGAGATCTAAATACCCAATCATAATTTTGAACAGAACTGGAAAATCCTGATTCGTCACCCCATTTCATATTTTGAATCATATCTGTAATACCTTTGTTATTACATATCAAATCTTTATCACCATTAAATAATACGATGTTGATACCACTTTCTAATAGATTTGGTAACAAGTGAATTGAAGGGCGAGCGCCTTTATTATCCATATGAGTCATAACATCTGCATGACATTCAATCCAATTCTCTGCAGCCCATTCTTGATTGATATGAAGAGCATCTCTGACGTTCTTATCACTAAAAAATTGCGTTACATAGGAAATGTCTGCTGGCCAATTCATACCACATTCAGGCATAGAGTCCTTTAATTCATAGTTGTAAACATTCAAACATTGATCTTTATTATTCTCATCTTTAGTCTTTGTAACAGATAATAATTGATTAATAATATTATCACATTCTTGAATTGAAAATTGTTCGTCTTCTTGAGTATTTATATCATTTACCTTCTTTTGACAATTTTCATGGGCGTTTAATAGAGTGTCAAAACTTGGTGTGTCTGTCTCGACTAAGTGAGTCTGCAATGCGAATGGTAGGTAAGATAAAGATTGCGTAACAGGGTCAATCCAACCATTACCGATTAATAAAGCAGTAAGTTCAATATCCGGCATGCTGTCCTTCAATTCAGAATAATCTTGGTAGTTCAATAAGGTAGTAGCAATATATGGAATATATTGGCCAGCATAGCTCTCACCAGCTAGAATAATCTTCTTGTTAATATCTTGTGGAAATACTTGGAAGTAGTTAATCAAGAATTGTGCAAAATGTACAGCAACATCATTTAGATTACCATCTAATGGAACATCCTTGTATTCGCCGTTGGCTTTCATTGCAGAGAAACCTGTTCCGACAGGTTGATCTACAAATACCATGTCCGCACGAGATGACCATGATCCTTTATTTAGGTATGCGTTACCTTTAGGATCGATTCTTAATGGACCAGATTCTACTAAAGCACCGTCCATTGAAGAACAACCTGGGCCACCATTTAACCAGAAAATTAATGTCCCAGCTTCATCGTCATCCTTGTCATCATCGTCATTGTTGTCATAGTATTCATCGTCCCAAGGTAATGATTTATCATGAAATCTCCAGAAGAAATAACCGTAATCTTCCGGCACTTGTTTCTCTTGAGTATCCCAATTATATAGTGAAATATGACCTGCATACATCTCTGGTATACTTTTCTTATTCCTTATTTTAGAAAGACCAGGAATCTGTTTGTAATTCACTTTATAATCATCTGAATCACAATTTCGGTCCTCATCTCTTGTATATTTACTTACATCTCTCTTTGAGACTGCTTTTAATGGGATAGTGAGGGCATTTATCACTATTGAAAGTGATAAAAATAGTGAACATACTGAAGTGAAACGCATGTTTGAATGGTATAGCTAGGTTGAGTCACTAAAAGAAAATTCACGAAAGAAAAGCAATTCTACAGCAAAAAAGTGGAAACTAGCAAAGTCTATGTCTGTTAAATCTCGTTCCTGTACACCTATAAATGTATTTATGAATTTCAAGAAATGGTTAAACAGAGAATAAATTTTTATTTCATTGTTTTGAATTTAAAAATATATATTTATTTAAATATTTACCTCAGCCAATTACGTTGGGTCAGGGTTCACTTCCGAACTGACAACAACAAAATCAAGAAAACGCCGCGTTTTTTTCCTGAAATGAATTTTTCAGTACCGACACCGTCGAATTATTCATATAGGGATAGATAGCTTCATTTTCAACCATGACATTACCGTTACCTATTCACATTGTGGTGTTGATTCAACGCGTCTAAGCACCTATTGATCATTCTAAAAGTACTTTCGTTAGTATTGTAGTTTGTTAAAAAGTCAGATCAATGTTTTATAATCTGTCTGGTATCTCTTTCTGAAAAAGGTACATCTTATGAATGTTGTTAAAGATGACCTTCAAATTGTTTGCAAATGAAATTTGTTCTCCATTCCCAAATTCATTTTATAAGTGGGGGCTTGAATATTATTTGTAATTCTACTCAAAAACATATCGTATTAGATAACGTTGATATAACAGTTTAAAATTTACAGACTACGCTATGATACATATATATATGTGCGTATACAATAGAAATTGAATGTTCTTACTGTGGTAGTTCTACTATCAGCTCTTTGAAAATTAGATTGTATGCTTCTGGGGCTTCTTGTATCAAAAGAGTTTCCAGGGACTTGCAAACTCATTTATACCACTCATATGGTAGTACTTTCTTATAGAACCAATGACAAACGATGATCTTGTATTTAATTATAAGAGTATAGTTGTTATTTCGACATTTCTAAATGGTTAAGGGAGTTTTAAATGATTAGAAACTCTCTCTATTTTTTTATCACTTTTATTGTTTTGTTTATTTTCCTGAACATTTCAGTGCCACCTGGTATTCAGAGCAGAAGTGAAATATTGTAACAATTGAAAAAAAATGTTACCAAAATAATGAAAAATTGATACGTGTTAAATCTAGGAACTATTTATCAAGTTAAACATCTCTAATATACACCTGGTCTTCTTTCCTTTGGTTATATCAATTTGTCACACGTATACCAGAAACGAATAACCATTAGGATACTTTTAATTATGCTTCTGTCACTACAAGTTACAGTAATAATATTACTATGTCTCATTATGTACCCTTTTACTTGTTGCCTGTCCAGTGATGTCAAACCCAATGTACCTTATCATTATTATTTCGTCTATCTATGAACCTAATAATTTATGATACTGTTATCAATGAGATCTGTGTATATTTACTCAATATGGAAATGGCAGCATTTCCCGATCGGAATGAAGTGCATAGTACGTAATAATAACAACCTTGCCGTGATTTACCGAGTACGTGTCACCCGCCGCCGGCAAAAAACAGAAAACTATAGCATTTAATCACTCTGTACGAAACAGCGCACTATGCAAGCATTCCACTGCGACTGCAGTTTCTCTTATTACTCATAATAGCGCATCCGCTACAGAGACAACAAAAAGTGAAAAATATTGAAAAATATCAAAATTGGAAACGAATGCACGATGACTAAATTGCACTGGAAAAAGTTGAAATATATGGTAAAGAAACTGTGACACACACAAACTGCGCGTTGTCTCTCTTTGGTCTATCATAATCAATCTCGATTTATATTTCTACCTCCTGTAAAAGAGAGAAACTGGAAAATCTAACACATTGTGAGAATATATATATATAAGATCGAATTGTTATCTTTGATTTATATTTTTCTGGTTTGTCCCCGCTTATTGTTAATATTATTTAACTTTTAATAACATTTATTTTTCTTTTGCAAATAACCAAGCTGCTTATTCCATAATGACTCTACCTGAATCCAAGGATTTTTCCTATTTATACTCTGAAGAAACAAAGGCTCGTAAACCTTCTCCATTGAAAACATGTATTCATCTTTTCTCTGATCCAAATATTATTTTCTTAGGTGGTGGTTTACCATTATCTGACTATTTCCCATGGGAAGATCTAGAAGTTAATTCACCAAAACCTCCTTTCACTAAAGGTATTGGTGCGCCAATTGAAAACGATAATGTTATGCAATCACATATTACTAAATTAGAAAAATTACATAATGGTGATATCCCATTAGCTCGTTCTTTACAATATGGTTTATCTCAAGGTCAACCTGAACTGCTAAACTTCTTAAGAGATCATACTAAAATTATTCATGATATTCATTATGAGGATTGGGATGTCCTAGCTACTGCAGGTAATACTAACGCATGGGAATCTACATTAAGAGTCTTCTGTAATCGTGGTGATGTAATTTTGGCTGAAGCTCATTCTTTTTCTTCTTCATTAGCTGCTGCTCAAGCTCAAGGTATAATTACTTTCCCTGTACCAATTGATGAAAATGGTATTATTCCAGAAAAATTAGAGAAAATCTTAGATAATTGGACTCCAGATACCCCAAAGCCAAAATTATTATATACTATTCCAACTGGCCAAAATCCAACTGGTACTTCATTAGATGATGAAAGAAAACATGAAATTTACAGAATTGCTCAAAAACATGATTTCTTAATCATTGAAGATGAACCATATTATTTCTTACAAATGGGTGAATATATTAAGGATCTAGAACAAAGAAAGATACATGAAGATAATAAAAGTTTAGTTCATGATGATTTCTTGAAATCTCTAGCTAAAACTTTCTTATCTATCGATACTGAAGGTCGTGTCATTAGAATGGATTCCTTCTCAAAAGTTTTAGCACCAGGTACTAGATTAGGTTGGATTACAGCTTCAAAGAAGTTACTAAAACCATACTTATCCCTACATGAAATGACTATTCAAGCTCCTTCAGGTTTCTCTCAATCTTTAATCTCTGGTCTATTAAATAGATGGGGTCAAGAAGGTTATTTAGATTGGTTATTAGGTTTACGTCATGAATACACTTTAAAGCGTGATAATGCTATCGACGCTTTATACGATTACGTTCCACAAACTCCAGCTTTCACCATCAATCCACCAATTGCTGGTATGTTCTTCACTGTTAACATCGATGCTTCAACTCATCCGGAATTTGCAACTACTTTCAAATCTCAACCAGCTGCAGTTGAACAACATTTATACGAAAAAGTCATTGAAAGTGGGCTATTAATCGTCCCAGGTGCTTGGTTCATTACTGAAGGTGATACTACTCCAGCTCAACCTGAATCATCAAAGGAAAATAATTCTCCGAATGAAATCTTCTTCAGAGGTACTTACGCTGCTGTATCTCCAGAAAAATTAAGAGAAGGTTTAAAGAGACTTGGTGATATGTTACACAAGGAATTCAAAATATAATTATGATGATCCTCTCTTTGTAATTTCTTTCTGTAACGATATTTTTAAATATTAATATAAACATACAAAAACATAAAAGGAATATTCTATCACAATATTTTCAACACATAACACGCTCACGAGCTTTTATAATATTACATTTTGTATTTTTTTATTTATATATATATTTTTACAAGAAATTAATTACCCTAGGAATCATCAGTTTGTGGTTCTAATGTATCTAACATTTCACAATTTGGATGAATAACATAAACCGATTCACCATCACGAGAACTATCTTCAGCAGTTGGAGCACCAAATGCATTCTCTTCAGAATCTTCTTCAGGTAATTCCTCTCTAGTACCACGGATCTCCATAAGTATACGATCCTTAACTAATCTTTTCAATACTTTGAAACATAATTTTCTTTCTTCCCAATATTCTTTTTCAGAATTCAAATCCTCTTCCTTTTCTAATAAGTACCAATCAACAATTTGATTAGCAGTAAGTTCAGTAGAATCAGATCTTTCAGATTCAGCAATCTTATGAACTATCAAATTCATCATCGAGACATATTTCTCATATGTAATGGCAGTCTTCTTAGATGGGGCATCATTGGATACACTATCTGCAGTAATACCCGAATCCTCAGCGATACCTGCAGCAGTTGCTGCAGCGGTAGCTGCAACATTATCATTATCTTCAGTATTAACAGCATCTTGTTTAGTCTCTGTAGTTGCACCTGTGAGTTCGGCACCATCAGTCTCATCATCAGGAATTTCAATATCATCAACATCAACACGAATAATACTTTGTCTTAATAAATCATATGCTTCCGCAACAAAAGCTGGTGTAATTTCATCAACACAATTAGCACGTGCAATAGCTTCGGATAATCTAACCATACTTTCCAATTGTCTAACAGTAATTCTATAACTCGATCTACTATAACCTTGTGCATCATCTTTTCTTAATTCTTTATATTTCTCAACAAGATATTCACCTGCTTCTTTAGTTAAGATAGGTTTAAATGTTCTTGCATATTTAATATAACGACTTAATTGTTCTCTACTATATGGCGAAGTAATTGCATCATCTCTCTTCATATGTAAATCAACAATATGGGCAGCTAATTCTGTATCAATCTTTTCATTACAATCATCCAAAACAACGAAAAACATATCAAATCTAGACATGATAGGTGCTGTCATATTCAAATTACCTCTTAAGGATAATTTTCTATTATATCTACCACCAATTGGATTTGCGGCTGCAAGAATAGATGTTCTTGCGTTTAATGTAGCGTGAATACCCGCTTTGGCAATAGAGATTGTTTGTTGTTCCATAGCTTCATGAATTGCAACTTGATCAGTAATATCCATCTTATCAAATTCATCAATACAACAAATACCATTATCAGCTAACATTAAAGCACCTGCCTCAATAGTATAATCACCTCCTTCTTCATCTCTAACAACAGCTGCAGTTAAACCAGCAGCCGATGAAGCCTTACCAGATGTATAAATTGATCTTGGAGCAAAACCACAAACATATTTCAAAAATTGAGATTTCGAAGTAGATGGATCACCAACAATACAAATATTAATATCACCTCTTAATTTAATACCTTCAACTGTACTTTTATGAATACCACCTAACATTTGTAACAAAAGACCTTTCTTAATAGATTCATGACCAAAAACAGCTGGTGCAATAGATCTAACTAATTTATCATAAATATGTTCATCTTTAACCATTTCTTTTAATTCATTAATTTCTTCAGAATTTAAACTATTCAAGAAAACTTCTTGATCTCTTTCATCATTTTGATAAACATCATTACCTTGAAGACTTGCAGCCATTTGTCTTTCACCCTCGGCATTAGCATCCCTAGAACCATCTTCATTATTTTGATCATTAATATTGGTACCAATACTAATTACATGACATGCAAGGAAACTCATCTTATAAGTTAAATCACGAACACCAAGAGAACGTAAACCACTGACACCACTATTCAAACCTTCAGATGTTCTTGCAATACCTCTCATATCCCTTGAAGCACTTGGTTTAATACCTGGAAGACCTAATTGAGAAACATCTGGGACAACAATATCGGTACCTGTAAATTTACAACGGTCACCAGGTTTAGCTCTTTCTACACAATCACCTCTCAGGATAACATCTAATGTTCTTGGCATAGAACCATTTGGAATCTCATTAGCATTTTCTTGAATTCTAACTCTTTGCCAATCTAAAAATTTAGATCTGGCAACGTTCAAAGTCCAAAAGGCTCTATTTTCACATGTTGGATTTGGACAAAAAGTTGGTTCTGTAAATTTGAAATATTGTTCGACGTTATCAACGATGGCACGGCATAAATCACAAGTAAAACTAGCTTTAAATAATTCAGGACGAACTTCGGAGGTTCTCGTGACGGTACCAGAAATAGTTAATAATGAACCAATTTTATCTGATTTAACATCACGAATTCTATGAACTGCAGATAGATTGAAGAAACTAATTTGTAATAATCTTTCCGTTTGTTCAGGCGAACTACTTACAGATGTGGCACCTCCTGATCTTGTAGCTAATCTTGAATCTGTATTGTTATCTGTAGCTTGCGTACTTGGTAAAGTTCCATCTTGAGTACCTTCACCTTCACCGTCATTATCAGCGACTCTACTAATTGCATCACTTGTCACCAATAACTCTGGAGCATATTTCTTAACTACTCTTTTCAAACCTGTAACTAAAAATGGTAAAAATCTATAATATTGTTCAGAAATAGCCATTGCCAAAGCACCATTTTCTCTTGTTGCCAAATGTTGATAATCGATGTAAATAGTGTTCAAATCATACATCTTCATGAATTCTATTTGTGCTCTGTAAACTTTATGACTAACACCAGTCTCAGGGTCAGAGACTGAAAAATCTTCCAAGAATTGTTCAAAGGCTTCACGGACTTTCTCACCAGTAACATCATCAACTTTTTTAACTCGGTTGACTGCTCTTCTCCTTAGACCTTGCATTGGAAGAATATCCTCATCCGTACCATCTGGTTGGTTTTGAGAACTGAACTGAGATGATTGTGGTATGGCACTGGGTTGAGGTTGTGATGAACTTGGGAATTGTAATCTGGAACCAACTTGTGAATCCTCAAAACCTGAACTACTTCCGAAACCTGCACCGATTGAGGAAGGAGGAGCAGAAGAACCATTCGGTCTTCTACTTTGACTATTTGTTGGAAACGGAGAAGACATTACACTATATTGACTTCTATATAGGTTTAATTTATTGCTGTTACACTTATGCTATTTCAGTACGTTGCTGAACCTTAAAAAGTTTCTTAATTTGTTTATCCTAGAGAATACCTATAAAAATAATATTATTTCAGGAACTGTTAAATCTTTAAAAAACATAAAAAAGATAAATGCAATATGTGTAACAAGCATCAAAGTTAATATTCAAAATATAGAGGTAATTAAGAACGTTACTCGATCAATTTTTTCTTCTCTTTTCGTGATTTGGTGTGGCAACACAATTTTTTTCGTTTGCTCCTAATTCTCGGGTAGTTATATTTCCTGATTAGGAAAACAAATTATGCGAATATTTTTCACCGGAGAAATTTGAAAAATGAAAAATTTTTATTTTTTGAGAGATCTCATCGTCAATCAATTTCCATAGTGATTTAGTTATAAATAAAGTTATATAAGTTTAAATTTATATACCTTTTTATGATTCGCAATATTTAGATGGATTATCATGGCTTTTAAGTTTGTTAAAGATATTAGATTGTTATGGAATGCAATATTAATACACATTAAAGCAACATTTGTCTTCCCAGAGTACAACTGCGAAATCTACCAACCTCAGCACATCTACCTGGGTACATGCAACTGAATACTATCACTAACACTCAATCCGAACTAATACTGCCAATGTCCATCAGAGTTCCATAACTGCCGAAGTTTAGATTCTAGCCACTAACATTTTGTCTGGTTATACAAAGGATTGGGGCAAAAATATGAAACATCTAAACGAAAATTTTAGACTAAAATGTACCCTATCGTACAAGTAATAAAAATTTGAGGTGGAATGAACAATAACAGTTTAATTGAATGACTTCATTGAAGAAATTTAGTGAGATGTAAAAGTCACCTGACTAAAGATTGAATCGGAAAAATTGAGCGGTACGAGAATCGAACCCGTGTCCCCACCTTGGAAGGGTGGGATGATAACCACTACACTAACCGCCCATTGAATAAAATTGCTAAATTAGCGGTATATATTTAATTCCGTTGAAATTTAGACCTTTGTATTGTTTGAATTGTATTGTTTTGCTAGAATATTCTTAATTATTGTTAGAAATGTGATATAATCATTATTACATTATCATCATAATAAAGACCCATACACCACACTTATATTGTGGGTGGCAAGAGGGGAAAATAATCTGA
>JAXQGP010000797.1:0-10512 GCA_037040125.1 Kazachstania sp. M6911
AAAAAGAAAGTAAGCACTCACACTGGGGGTCGAACCCAGAATCTTCTGATTAGAAGTCAGACGCGTTGCCATTACGCCATGCGAGCTCAATTTCTTGAAAAAAAATTAAAATATTTGCATACATTAACTAGTTAAATTTTCAATTTCTAGGTTTATTACACCATAACCACTATTTTTTAGGAAAGGACATTTAATGTATTCCATCGTTTAGAACAGTAATAAATAAATTTTCAAGGAACTAATATTTCCACAATTGTATATTTAATATATAAAATTATTGGATAGTAGAGTTTTTGGGATTAACATTATTGTCCTTTCTATCTTCAGTAGAATGGATTTTAATACCAGATTGGTTAGTTGAAGTCTCAGAGTTCATGATTAAGTAATTAAATTAAATGTTAGTGGGTTGTAAAGTATATCTTAGATTCCTGTTTTATTTAATTTACAAACAAATTATATAAATAACGTGTAAATTAGAAGTTTTACATGTTGTTTGTCTTATATACACTGTTTTCATTTGAACATAATTAACAAGGATTTACATCTCTTTCCAAAGAAAGTTGACAGGTGTCATTTTCTTAAACGACAGTTGTCTCTTCCTATACGAGGGTTGCTATTTTCTGACAAAAATAAATATATACAGCCTAGAGAATATCCTAAAAGTGTTGACGCAGTAACTGTAAATATTCACTTATGCTAGTTGAGAACATATTAATATTAGTAAATTTTGTAATAGATAATGTTACAATCTGCATTGTTGTAATTGCTTGTCTTATTGTTATACAAAGACTATATAATAGTTAACCTACTTGCATGTGCGGCTGTGTATATGTTCAGTTATATATATGATCTGATGTGTTAACTCTCTATATTTGCTTTTCTCTTTCAGTGCGTGGGTTAATAAACACCCACACCTCTATAATACAGTGACACATAATATATAATAATTCAAGTATCATATTATTGTCTCAACAAAAGGTGTAGTAATGTAATGGAGTCCGTCAATGGCTGTTTCTCCTTAAATAGTTATAAGAGTCTGTTTTTGATGTGTTTCCAGTATCAACTTGGCGGTTCATACATAAATGATCATTCATACAACAGAATATGTCTGTTGCACCGTTAAGGGTATTCTGGGGTATAGAAAAGTAGATTAGCTCCGTTCATGTACCTTTTCTTCCAAAGATACCCCATAAGATTCGGTCATTTCAACTTATTGAAAGTATGTTTCAGATAGACAACTGGATATTATATTATAGTATAATAAAAAATTAATATGATATATTAAAAAACCTTTTCCTGTATAATGTTGATTAGATTGTTACAGGAAGATGTTGAATAATACAGAAGAAAACGTTTACAAATAATATAATGCAAATTCTTTTTTTTTTTCGGTGATATTAACTTGTTTAAATTAACATCAATCCCATTTTTTATATAAAGTGACTGAATAGTTGCACTAAAATGAATTAAACCGATTACCAAAAAAATTTGTAATGCGTTAAGAAAAGATTGGGAAGAACAGAAGTCTATACTTTGGTGGAAACATACGTATGATAAATTAAAGGAAACATTCTACTGAAAGATTCTGACTGTTAGCCTAAAATAACATGCATCCAAAAATACTGTCTTGGAAAATTTCGGAAACTGAAATATTAACCATAGATATAGAGGTGCTGATTAACTTACCATTATGTCATCTAACTTTAATTCCGTTCATTTAAAAAAATTGGGAGTTCTTAAATTTCCGAAAAGAAGAAATACTTTTCTGTAGCACTATTCCTCTCTACCTATTGGATTATAATACACATACTCCAACTAACATTTGCATTTTTTATACACCAAAGACTTCTATTTTCTATCTATATGTTTGTTATCGCATAAATTTTCCTGAAATTAATGAAGGTGTGGGATAACTAGAATTTAAGTTTCTGAATTTTCAAGCATATGACATACGCTATAAACAATTTATGGATGGATTATAAATATCCTGATGGAATTGTCACTTATCATAATATTTTAACTATTTATATTCTATTCATGGTTGGTTGTGTTTCGTAATATTATGAACTAAATACAATTTGTAAATATCATATCATTGTGGAATATTCTTATGCATAACTTTCGAGAAAGATCATGTCGATTACAGTATATGTCAGGGTTAATATTGATAGATATCATTCCAAGAATACAGCAGTTTTTGGTTACATTGCATGATAGGTACAGTGATTGTTCTTCAGTTCTTCGGTGTAATTCAATTATTACAATGTATAAGTTGTTTTCAACGATTATTCAGCATGTAAAAATTGATATACTAGTTAATTTCTCAAACCTAGAGCTTTGCCAAATTTTTGTTCTCGTTTCGAGCAAGACAAGTACACAAAAGACAACGACGTTAGTAATCATTTTATTTCAAACAAGATATTTAGCCTACGTGTAGAAAAGAAATTAATTATTATGTATTTCTAAACTGTCAGTAACTTTTAAGAAGGTTCTTTAACCAAATTAGTTTATCATTTCACTTTGTCGCAACAATGCTGGACAGAAATGTTACCTCTAAAAATCTTACAGCAGGAACTAACCTACAATATTTCTGCATCAACCAGAGAATATATTATCAAGGCAAGTTAGGTTGAAAAATAATTGAAAGTCAGTAATTATAACTTATTCTTGCTTCTAATATTGTTTTCATGTAGCATAATTATGTATTGAAACTCAAGGCATAGAATTTTGTTTTGGAAGGTCTGCGACATACAATAAAACTTACCGAAATTAGTTGTGGGAACAGGGTCATATTCTTCTTGTTCAAAATAAAAAAGTAAAAGAAACTAAAATAGATCAACATGATTGAAAATTTGAAAAGTATATCCATAATCAAATAATATTAACATCGAATTAATTGGTTCAAATTTCAAAGAATCGTTTCTGCATTGTGCCAATGTGGCATGGATAAAATCGCTGATATATTAAACAAAGTAGACTAATGTTGAAGAGTAATATATTCTTTTTTTGATATATTATCTGTAGCTAATTTAATCGTGTCAGTAACAAAGACAGATGTAGATCCCCATGGGCTTAACCTGAAAATTTTGATAGCTCAAAGGACACAAGTGGGTCTTTAGTTAGGTTTCATGCAAGTTAGTGAACTCATAAAACGGAAACAAATGACTCGATATTATCATGTCTTCTGGTGTTTGAGAAAATTGTGTATTTTCTAGTATACGAAATTAATGAATATATCATGTTTTCTTTGTTCGCAGTTCATATTGATGGATATTTGCATGAAGTACTGTGGTGTTTCTTACAATTACGCTCAGATTACAGTTGAACAACTATAATTCAGTTTTAAATGGTAGATTATGCCAGTTTTGCATTATTTTTGGCCAATAATACACATTATTCTTATTACTTCCAAGAGAATAGTTTGCTCATATATTACCAATAATTATGAAAAACGTAGCCTATTTTTTATTATGACTTTAATATATCCTAAACTATTCAGCATCAATCGAAAAGGTACAAATTCATAATTCTGGAAGTTCTCAAATTATTCAAACTTTCATCAATTGTAAAACCTTTCACAAGAAAACCTCCCTCCCCCACTCGAATGAGTTTTCTCGAAGAAACGTCTTCTAAAATTTATTTTATTTTATTTCATTGCTGTTTTTCTTATCATGAAAATCTTCTCTTATTATGTTGGAGAGGGAAAAAAGATGCAAAAAGTGTTCTGGAAACCAGAACGAAGCAGAACGAAGCAGAAAACTTTTTTCCTTTTTCTTTTTCTTTGCACTAACACTTTACAGGAACCTATAAGTTTTTACAGGATTTTACTCAGGTTCCTCGAAGTATATTTGACATTGCAGATTCGAATATCTTTTATTCAAAAGAAGACTCTGTAGCAGCTATTATTGTTTGCAATGTGTTTTTCCATTAAATACACTACGTAGGTGACACGCTCACAACAAGCAAATTATTATTTATAATTGTTTCGAGATTTCTAAACAAATGATTGTTATTCTCGATAGATATGTTCGTGGGATCACTCTAATTTGCCGTTATTCGGCATTTATTAGTATTTCAACTTTAAATACGATAGTAATTCATAATTATATTTCTGTTATTATTCTAATTTCTTTTTTTTTTTGAGCTAGATTATTCTTGTAACTTGTTCAATAATGAACAGTAGATTTGGCAATATCTTCGTCAGATATACTCTCTTATTCTTTAGTAGTTTTAATTATGATAAAAGAAAGCTTCTTACTTGTTAGTTTTGTATTAATAGAACATAAGATTTACAATTATGCGAGGGTTATTGAATTGATTTTTTTGTTTATTGTTGGTAGAAAATTTTGATTCCCATTGCAGTGAAAAAGAAGTAGGCACCTAGGCATAAACAGGTATCATCTATGGTTGAATAGTGGCTCTTCTCTGTTTCAAAAATTTTCATAGTTGACGATGTACCTGATCCATTCTTTTGCTGAAATTTGACCATTTTCTTCCATTTCTTTTTCAATAATCTTCGAGAAAGGCCCAAGTGTGATAAAAAGAATGCAGTTAAATGTACCGAATGTGTCAATATATCGGTAATAACCCTCTTGTTATACAGTTGATGCCTACAAATATGACCCGATAAAAATCGATCTATCGAATTAAATAAAAGTGGGAAACTATCCAAATTAATGAGAGAAGATAGTGGGATGGAATTATGAAAATAGTAGTTTTATTCATAAACCTTCTTCGGCTTAATGATAATAAAATTTTAATTCTAATTATACTTTACTGTATTGTTCAATGAAACAGATCTTTCTATAATTCAATTAATTTAGAGATTAATCTTATTGTTTTAAAGAATGATCAATGTGTGTGTGTATGTTTGCGTGAATGAAAAAGAAACGAAAATCCCCAGTTCCTGTCATAAACGTGCAGGCACTAACAAATCTATTCTTTGTTTGATTTATTCGTTACTTCTGGAGGAGGCATAGATGAGAAGGTGAAATTCTTAACTGTATTGAATATTGTTTTTTTTCATTCTTTAACAAAGAATTATTGCTTATTCTCTGTGAAGTAATATGCTATCTGAAGAAAAAATTGAAACAGAAGAGAAGGTTGAAAATGATCTGGTAACCCAATATGGTGTATCCCACGGAGCCAACTACGTAACGATTAATCTCATTCATTCAATCGATACTCTTTTTTACAGTTACTGGCTTTCTGAGCTAACGAAGATTCGATCGGACAATAAATCAATACGCAATAAAAATACGATACTATTTTGTTCTTATCTTGTTCTCTGTGTTTTAACATTCCGTGTTTTTCTGTTTCTCTTCACTTCTTTAGTCGTTATCCAGTTAACAGTAAGAAGTGGGACACTAACTGAATAATTTTTTCCACTTTGCTTTGGTACGTAGAAACAGCGTACAATGTAGTGAGAATAAGTCAAATTGCATAAAGTTCTTAAAGTACACATCCGTGGAAGCAATCAATGTAACCAACTATAAAGACAGATCATAGGCAAAACATGAAAACAAACAAACCAATAGAAAAAAAGAATTAAAGTTATTGCCTCTTCTGCAATTTGATTGTCAGAAATATTTCTTTTAGGTAATGATGTAAATCAAATAGAAAGATATTTGGGAATTTTCGTTTGTTTGTTGAGTATCATGTGGGTTGGATTACTAATCGAAACTTACGTTAATGTGATACAATTTTTCAGTTTGATAATTTGTACAATTGTCATACTGTATAAAATCATATTTGTAGAACTCGACTGAGGCTCATATTTTCATTCATCAAACAACAAAATAATCCTTAAGTTGCAAGCATCATCAAATAAATAAAAAAAAAAGCAATCAACGGGTACCCTTAGGTCACTATGACCGTTTCTCCAATATCTCGATGACCATTTAATACTTTTGTTGAGATAGCAAAAAGGCAATCTGTTACGTTCAAATTCTGTAATTTTAAAGTTTCTACCCTTTATTAACGTATATAATAAAGAATGAAAGGTCGTTAATCTTTCAATATCAGCAGCGAATCATTATAGAAAACAAACTTTAGAATTTTTGGAAAAGTGTATTAAAAGATTATAGGAACCGCTACAATCATTTCTCAGGTTTATACTATATACACCGCATAAGATTTGTGTACATATTATTAATTCTTTTAGTCCCTTTGGTGACGATATTCGGATTTTGTCATTACTTTTTTACGCTTTCTAATTGTTTCCTTATCAATGATATCACAGATGATGTATGGCTTATGCATTAATATGATTCCAAATAATGTTCTTAAGAGAGAGAAAAAATTTAAGGACAATTGAAAATTTTCATACTATCCACCATCAGTACGGTCGTGTCTGAGACAAGAATTTTTCGAAAAAAGAATTGATATGCGGGTACACCTTTGAGTTATTACTGAATAAACAAAGAGAACCGAAAGAAAAAATTCGAGTAAAGTTTAAAATACGTAATTAAAGTAATGTAATAAAAATGAAAGAGGAGCATTTGAATACATTTGTTGGTACCTTTAAATGAGCCAATCTTAATAAACTCCGATAAATAATAGTTTAATTTTTGTTAGAACAAAGATATAAAACGCAGGTTGGAAACCTTTTTGTACAGTCTGTTGCCGTACGGGGAACAGATCTCTACTTCCCTTCTAAAATAGAAGGAATGTTGAAATAGTTATTTTTTTTTTTTGACTAATCTAAATAATTATTAGTCAAGTCGAAGCAGTGAAACTAAACAAATATAAATATTAATATATTTAAAAGAGGTACGAATGAATAACGTGTCAATTGATAAAATTCTTGTAGTTATAACTTTGTTAATTTACAACCAAGTAAACCTGTACCACCCCAATGATTATTGGGTAAAACTTCAAACTGTAATTGAGTATCATCCCTCATAATATTGATCATTATAAGCTTATTTGGTTGAACTTCTTTTGAAATTTTCGATAATCCACCATTAATTATTGTTATTTTACCAAATGATACAAGCTTATCACCATTTTTAATCCCGCTTTTGGCAATTGGTCCGTTTAAGGCCACATCTTCAAATAAAGCAAATGCCGGTAATTTCACAGAAGAAGCCCCTACTATACTCTTGACATTTCCTGTGGTATTACCATTGTCGTTTTGAGCATTTTGTTTCCTTTGTAATTGTTCTTCTAAAAGTTTATGAGATTTATTAATTACTTTAGTTAAATCGTTACGACGTTGAATGATATCTCTTCTAGTTAAAGTTACACGAACTAAATCATCAATATCTTGTCTTGGATAACCATCATCTGTAATTAATTTTGAATTCATATCAATACCTTGTGATTCAAGATATGATATATCCTTGGATAATTGTGATTCAATTCTAAACTTTAATGATAAAATTTCATTTAAATTTAAAGTTGATATCCTTTCAATTAATATTGGAATATCATTATCTGTAATCTCTGGTATCAATTGTTCATGCATTCTTTGTTTTCGTTGCTCTTAGATATTATATTGTACTGTGACTATCGGATGTATGTATGGTTCAACCACTAGTTCTTTATATCATTGCTATGATGTGATGTGATGAGCCTTCTATTGTGAGTTCAGTGTGCGGGAACTGAAAAAAACAAATACAAGAAGCAGAAATTTTAATGTTCTATGTGTGAGTCCGGGTATAATCACGAATATATATGTTTTTCTTGGTAAGCGGACAAAATGGTGAACGCATCTTTCTTCGACAAAGAAATATACGTGGAAAACCCTAGCCCTGAAAGAGAGGAGAAAGAGGAGAAAAATGGATTTAGAAATTTTTTGTCCGAACAAATATTTAAAATTTCTGGAAACTTTGTTTAGTTTCTGCAAAAATAATTTCAAGTATGCAACATTACATAATTATAGTTTTATTTACGGAAAGTGTCTACTAAGAGTTAGTAGGGTTCAAATTGGTGGAGATATGAAATTGTAAGGGTTGTAAGCACTGGTTCCATGGGATCGTGGAAATATAAATCGACCGCTGAATCAAGAAGCCAAAGAAGGAAGAAACAAGAGTCAAGAAAATTTACGAAGAAAAAAATGGTAACAGGGGTACATCCTAGGGGTCTAAATTTAGAGCGCTGTAGAGGAGCAAAAAAATGAGCTCTACTAAGAAACTAATGTAGGTTTTAATTTGTTTAAAATTTTTGACTTGTCAAAAACAAACTCTTTCATCACACATCTCTATGTCATCATCTTAAAGAAAAATTGCATCATCTTAATTGAATTTGTTCCCTTCCAAATTCTGCTACACTTGTGTCTTCGCTCAATAATTGTTTCCTGCACAGAAGAAAGGAACACACAGGGGTAAAGGTCATCATGGCGTCACTCAGAAACTCTGGCACTCAGAAAAGAAAGTGGCAGTGGAAAAGAGAGGGGTACTCAAAAAGTATCCCTGCTTCGAAGATTTCTTTGTAAATTCGCAGAAACTCTGAAGAGAACATTCCAATTAATTAATATAATTATTTGTACTGCACTCTCTCAGTTTTCAACAGCCAGATACAGAGAATTCCTGTAGATCTGACGGCCCGCTATTGCTTTTTCTCTCTTTCTTTTCTTTTTTTCTATATTTAAAATCCTAAAAAAGCTTATTATGTAAGCGACGTTTTCTGTGTCTACTAATATAGTTGTTTCGACCACATTACAGAAAAGAAAAAAACAGTGACTGTTACTTTAAAACAAGTACAGACAAATCATCGCAGAACAATGCAAAAATGGATAGAACTTTTGCGTTTTTTATTATATTTTTTGAATATAGTGGGATTGATGCTGAGAAGGATTCGTTATCTTAATATTTTTATCTTTCAACCTCCACTTTACCAATCATTATAATGGACGTATGAATGCCAGTTTATGTTACAAATAAGCATTATTGTAACTTGAACTTGGTTTCCTTCTCCTGCGTTTTTTTTTATTCTTCATGTTGTTTACCACGGATGATATACGTACACTGTTCCATTCTATTCGTTGTTGACTACTTGAGAGTAACTCCAATTATAAGTTGTAGCTTAAAACCCAAAAACTCAATTTGAAAAAAATTCTGTAATTTCGATAATTTTTTTTTTGGTTTCTTTTAATTTCTTTTATGATGTCTGTGTTATTCATCATTCATTTGATAGCACTGTAAAGTAGTGCAAGCTTATTGTTGTGCCTTTTTTTTGTCCACGAGTTTATTTTGGTTCTTGTTGTCTTTACGAGACTTCCTCTGGTTCACCGTTTAAAACCTTCTTTATTTCTTTCTACAATCATATTTGAGTTGTCACCTCATTCTATTTAAAGTTTCCACAAATGTTATGATTTAATTAAAATTTTTTCTTCGATGATTTANCTTCTAAAATAACAATTTATGTTTAATATTCAAAAAGTTAAAGTCCTTTTGTGCTTTTTCAAATTGTTTCCAATTGAATATTTTGTTGTCTTCAATTTTGGCTTCTCGCAATTTTTCCTTTACAGGTTTTAAAAGATAATTGAATTCTTCTTTTTTTTTTACGATTAAGAGCATAAGGACAAAATCCTATTCAAAATTTCAATTTTAATTTTGTGAAGAAAGAAACAAAAGACTGTATCTAATCGTACTCTTTTTTTTTGTTTTCGTTTTTCAATAAAACTTCACATCTTTAAGAGGAGATATTATATATCACATTTAACAGCAATTACTTCACACTTACTTTTTGAAAATATTTCTTCTCCCCTTTTTTTGCTGACATTTTCTCGACAAAAACAAAAAAAAAATAAACAATTGAAGAAATATTCTCTTTATTATTATATTATACTATATCTCATTCTTTTCAAAAAAAGAGATCTCAATCCATTCTCATTCATTGTTTAATATAGCTTCAACAGATCAGCTATATTATATTGTGTTTACGTTTTCTCTCTTTTTTTGTCTTCTGCGACTCATTGTTATTCGCATTCTCGAGTTTAAAACAGGAAAGATCATTTTATTTTTTCAAATACTAAAAGAGCTTTACTTTTTTTTACAACACGTAACTGGTAAGCGAAGTTACTTCATTCTTTTTGAACTTTCAGAGATCCAATATTTGAATTTTCAATTTCTCTTTGCTCTTTCTAAAGTCTATTAAAATAAACTTTTTGGCTGTACTTTACTAATTTTTTTTTTTTCTTATAAAATTTTTCACTCTTTTCATAATGGATATTGAACCGACATTTAGAGGATATATTCAAAATGAATTAGATGCTTTATTGATCTTTCAAGCTGTTCTAGACTCGAAATTGAAACATGTTCCACGTAGACCATATGAAATTGAAAGACCTTATTTAATAACATCAGGAAATATCTTTGTATTTATTGAAGAAGTATCGGGTATTAAGAGATGGACAGATGGAATTACTTGGTCACCATCAAGGATTTCTGGGAAATTCTTAATTTATAAAGAATTGGATAGAAGTTTTAATAGTCCCAGTATGTTTAATCCAATGAACAATAATCGTCATCAAATGATACCACAACATTATCCAACTGTTTCTGCTGC
>JAXQGP010000798.1:0-10262 GCA_037040125.1 Kazachstania sp. M6911
AATTGTCCGTTCTCACCACGATCGATTTGTCTTCTTAGTTGACGACTTAACAAGACACCTGTCTCATATCGTTCTTTGGTCTTACGATCCAAATATTCTTGTAATTTAGTTAATGCAACCTTTAATCTTTTGGTATCATCAATACTCAAATTACCTTGATTTACCATCCCAGTTAAATACGATATCTCTTTAGTTAATTTAGTTGTCTTATTACTTAAATAATCATAACGTTGTTCTAATTTAGCTAATGTAGGTTCATCATTCTCAGGAGATATTGGACTCGAGTCTGTAATAGATTGGGAGCTATTCCTGCTATTACTACTTTTGGAGACATTTCGCTCATTGGAATTGACTGAACCAACTGATATTACACGGAATGATCTTGATGGTAATCGTTTAGATGTAATACGTTGTATTATTTCTTCATCAGAAACTATTCTATTTGTATTTGTATTTGTATTGTTATGACCTGTATGTTTTGGTAATATAATCTTATTACTATTTTCATCTTCATCCTCATTAAATTCTTCCCATTCAGCATCATCACCATCAATGGTGCTATTACCATTGATTTGTGGTTTTGTTTCATTTACAGAAGTAGATTCCACTGGTGCATCTAATGAATTATCAACCATCTCTTCTGCAGCAGATGCAACTGATTTAGTAGCTGATACTACTTTCTCTAATGAAATCTCAGCAGCTTCTAATACTTCATCAGGGGTATCATTATTAGTGGAAGGTTCAATGGCTGCATCCATGGAAGTATCTATCATTTCTTCAGCGGCACTTGCTACACTTTTAGTAACTGACACAACTTTCTGTAATGTAGTTCCATCTACTGGTTCCTTGGTTTCAGGTTCAATTTCATTTACAGCTGCATCGATTGAATTATCAATCATCTCTTCAGCTGCTGAACCAATAGATTTAGCTGCAGAGACAACTTTCTCTAATGATGTTTCGGCTGCTTCTAATACTTCATCCTTGGTATCTGTCCCATTAGATTCTTCTACTGTGGCATCCATTGAATTATCTATCATTTCTTCAGCAGCAGACCCAATAGATTTAGCTGCTGAGACTACTCTTTGTAACCCAGTTTCTTGTTCTGGATTTTTTACTACTTCATTAATAACTTCACGTACTTCTAACTCAATATCACCATCTGCATCCTCTTCAACATGAGTATCCTTGTTTATATCCTCGTCTTCATCTTCTTCAGGTACTGTTTCAGTCTTATTTGTTCCGGTCCCTAATTGTAAATTATCATCAATCATTTGGTTCATTTTATCGATATCTAATTCAATTTGCGATAACCGCTTCTTAATCTTATCCTGATCTAAACCCATCGCAATAATTATATATCCTCTTGTCTATTATGGTTCTTCTTATTCTTTAGCCCCTTTGTTACTTAAAAGTCCCTTTGTTCTTAAATAAACAAATAAATTTCACGTATTAATTTGTCTCAATTTTTTAATTAATTAATTATACCGCGTTGTTTTCATTCGTTTCGTGGGATGTCCCGCGGGAACGAATCGAGAAATTCAAAATTTTGGTAAAGGTGACCATGACCTGATTGGTTTTATTGAAAGTCATCGATGATTGAAAGGATCAGTTTAGGAATTAGTTGCTCTAACGTGAGACATCTACTTTTCTATCACTGGAATATATACCCTGACTCATCTCAATAATGGATAGAGTACGTTCCTTGATTGGGGGAAGAAGAAATCCCAGAAGACAACCCCCACCTCAACAACCCAGATCAACAGTGACACATCATACAACAAGGACTAATAACGATGATCAAATGACAGTTTATACCATCTCCGAAACATTAAATGATGCAAACACTATCTCTGATCAATCAGATACAGAGACACTAAATACGTACCTTTCTGAATCTGGTACCATTGGTGATATGCAACGATTAGGATACGTTAATAGATCTCCACAATTTAATTCAATAAGAGAGATTAGATTCGTTTCAATATTATTAACTAAAGGATTTTTCGCATTTCCTAGTCAGGTATCATATAATACATATTTACAAAATAAAAGAAAATTCGATAATATTGATCCCTCAACTGGGATTGGAATTCCTTTATTTCATGCAATCACAGTAAATTTAATGAAATCAATATTTAAGACTCCTGAGAATGAACCTATTATGAAGATATACAAGTATGAACTATGTGCTGTGGGAGAAGTAACACCGAAGGGGAATGATGTTCAAATTGTATATGATGGACCTGCTTATAAAATTATTAAATATTTATATTGTACTATATTTAGACAGGATGGAACTATTCAGAAGTTAACTTCAAAGGATTTGTACGATGATCAAAATTCAAAGATTAAACATACTTTACAATTTAAGGATGGGAAAAATATTGAAATGTTTAATATTAATGGTCGGAGAGATATAGATACTTGTATTGATGGGATACCCTTACGATGGTTTGGATTCTCAAGTTTTGCATCACCGTTTGGTTCAAATGATATTAAATTACTTGTATTGGATGATAATATGCCAAATCTAATGCAAAGAAAAGAAAACGATTCTAACTCACATAATGACAATAACACATCCGTTATACGACCATTAGGTTATTTACCTGTTTGGTGTAAATATATCGATGTCGGTGATTCTTTATTACCTACAAGAAGAACAGTACATTTAGCAAATTTAGATATTAAAGAAACTTCAAATGGTATTGAAAATAAAGGTATTATTAATATTCCTCAAGATACTCAAATTTTAACTTGTATGTGTATGTTACTTCATGACTACGAATCTAGAAAAGAAAGAAGACACAATAATAATGTAACAACACCTATATAAACTCTGTATATAATTCCATTGCAATATACATTCCAAATATATATATATTTTCAAAAACAACAACTATAATGATTGTATTATATACATGCGTATAAAACAAATATATATATATGCAGATATGTCCATATTAACGATTTCTCTTTCGCTGCGAATCTTGCTGATGCTCCATATGATTGTGATGATGATGGCGATGTTCATTATTATTACCACCATTCATTGGCACTCGTCGATAACCATATGTCTTATTATACCATTTTATCATATTTTTAGGTGGTTCTCCAAATACCATATAATATTCACAAAACATACACATTGGTTTCTTAGAATCCAATAATAATGCAAAATTCGGTATTGGTTTTGCTCCACTTGGTGTCCTTGATACACGACTTTGTACCTCGTTATAATCAAAATCTAAATAATGCTGGTTTCTAAATACAGATGGATTTTGTTGTTCATGATGATGTTGACGATAATGATGCGGACAATAACCATCTTCATGGTTATGATCATGATGATCTTGATCATAGTATGCTTCATTATCATCGTGATGCCCACTCATTTGACTCTCTAACATATCTACTCTTTCCCCAGGATCTTCACCTCTTTCGTCATCCATTGACATACGATACGTTGGAGCAGCTCCATTATTTCTATGGCCAGTCGATTCACGATGATCTTCAATAATCATATCATGAGTATCCATGTCACTATTTCCTTCTTCTGTTATATTCAATTCATTTCCGTTAACCACAGCATGTAATCTTCCATGTACATCTGTAGAAAAGCTACCAGGTAACACCGACTCTATCATTTCTGATATTTTCTTACCAATACCTTCAGGGACATCTTCAAGATCTTGTCTCTCATAATCGAATATTATTTCTGCTTCCTCACCATTAATATGCAATTCAGGATCCGGGAATTTCTCTTCAAGGAACTTATCAACTTCATTCTCATTCAATACCAAATCACGTCCTGTTGTATTTGAGTGTACATGATAGTTACTTTGATTATCAATTTCAACAATATCTTCATCATCAATTTCTTCCATTCTGGTACCATTACTATCTACCGATATTGTAGATGATTTACCTTTACCATTCTTATTTCTAATAACAAATTGCATTGAATGATCTCCACTTTCAAAACCTTTCCCATCATGTAGCTGATTAGATAAAATTTTCGTTAATGCTTTAACACCTTCTTGCATCATAATATTTATTGGAATAGGACCATCTTTTGAAACTAATTCAATGGATGTGTTCCCATTATCATCTGTTATGGAACGTCCTTTTGCCATCATATCTCTCTCTCTATTCTCTTCTGTCTTTATTATTTTATTCAAATTATCCGTCTAATAGATAGTTAAAATATTAATGTACTCCTCTTTTACTTGAACTGTATCTCGTATGAACAATTATGAAATAGATATATTACTTAATATTCTATCAACGATAGTTTAAAATGAGTTAATCTTAAGGTTTCCCGTTTTAAGATGAGCCAATCCTTGCTAGATGGTTCATAAAGCTCTCTAATTTCCCAGTAGATGATTTCACTTTATTTTGTTTTCGTTCACATCCTCATTGCGCACTGTCCTAAAATTTTCAACATCCGTCATTGGTAATATTGTTTAGATTTTATATATGTTAGAGCACAGGAGAAAAGTCAAATGACAGGAACCGCACGAATGATTCAGATATCATGAATTATTTTTACTGAGAAATATATATCAGAGTTACAGAATGTAGTTATATATTACTTAGACTTTCGTTAATAACTTTAGGCTGAGAAAAAAAGGCAAAAAAAAGCTAGCAGTTGCGTACCGACAAATTGGAACAACTAATTTCTCTTTAGAGTACGTTGCTTTTCAGCGTTTTGAATAACCTTCTCATCAACGAATAAACCTTTACGTCTTCTGATGTTGTTCATATGTCTACGAGCAATGTTTTCTTTATCAGCAGTGTCACCTAGTTCTTCTAATTCCTCTTCGGTTGTAGGAACCCAGAATGGATCAATATCGATACATTCAAAACCGGAAAATACCAATTGAGGTTGTGCTGCACCGGATGTCTTCTTTCTAATATCTTCGCTTAAACCAAATGCTTCAACAACTGGAATTTCTGCTTGGATTTGGAAGAATGGTGTACCTTCCTTCATCTCTTCAGACACAATCTTACCATGTCTTTGCTGGACAACAGCATAAACTTTACCTAGAACTTCGACAGATGTTTGAATATCACATGTATACATAGCCCACATGATTCTTGGTGACCAATCTAAGAAAGATTCATGGATTTGATCTCTTGTATGATTAATAAATCTACCAGAAATATTTGGAATTTCCGTTTGATAATGTTCTTCTTCAATAGCTGCTATTTCATTTTCTGACATTTCGTGAATATCTTCCACAATTACAGCCATACCTTGAACAGGTTCTTTAGCCAATGGACCTTCATTTACAGAGATCAAGAAACCATTAATAATAGGATCGGCAAACTCAAATGAACCACCAGTCTTTTGAAGTAAACTACCTAATAAGTCATTGTCAGACAATAAAACATTACAACCGACTCTCTTTGGTCCAAATGCAACCATTTTTGATAGATCATCACCGAAAACACTCTTTAGATTATCTTGCTTCTCAACAACTTCTTTAAATTTACTAATAAAACCAGACTTATCTAATAGAGAACCTTCAATAGCTTTTGGAACAAGACTATCAGACGCACTACCAAATATTCTTTTGATTGAAGCTTCATGTTTATCTAAGAATGATGTTATGTCATCATCCATAGGAACAGTTCTAATTCTCATCTTGTACTTACCTAATGTAGACTCGAAAACACCTCTTCCTAGATCCGGATTCTTTGGAGCTGCCATATCAGTGTCATCGATAAATGTTTCCCTATATGGAATAGCAGGTTCTGAATGAGTAATTTCGATTCCCGCAAATCTATCACGCAGATCGTTCAAACATCTTTCCAAATGAAGTTCACCAGCAGTACATAAGATATGTTCACCAGTATCAGAAATATACGTCTCGACACATGGATCAGCTTGGTCTAACAATTTCAAACCTCTAACTAATTTACCCATTTCAACTGGATTAGCAGGTTCTACTGCAACACGAACAATTGGAGTACTGTTGATGTTAACACCAGCTAGATTAACACCGTTGATACCCTTTTCAACTATAGTACCATTCTTTAAAATCTTACCAGCTAAACCACCGATACCGACAATGTTACCAGCTGGACAATATTCTAAAGGAACTAATTCCTTACCCATGAATAAGTACAAACTGGTAATTGTTGTAGTTTGAATGTGTTCTGTTGGATTCTTTGGATCATACTTAGGACCCAAAACACAAATTTCTTGTCCAACTTCTAATGAACCACTATAAATTCTTGAAAACCCGATCAAAACTTCATCCTTTTCGTCGAATAAATCTTCCATATTCTCTTCTTCGTATGCGGCTAATTTGGCATCATTTCCTAATGGATCTTCTTCTTCATATTCAAACATAGCACTTAATGGATCATTAGGATCAATTCCTGCAGGAACAAAATCCATATTATCATCCATTTCAGCAATATCGTTGTCTTCTTCTTCATCTTCTTCGTATTCGAAACCAAGATCAATGTCCATTGCTGGCGCAATTTCTGTCACAATTTCAAATGTGTCCTCTGTCTTCGGAGTTGGACGCTTCTTTTCATCAACCTCCGGAGTAAAAGCAGTATCTTTAGCTCTGGTATACAAATCTTCTTCCTCATCCTTATTCTCGTTCTTAACATCAAGTTTCCCCATCTTTTCCACCATCTCGGCTCTCTTAGCGGCATTCAATGCATCTTCTCTAGCTTTTCTACTTCTTTCCATTATTTGATCTGATGACATTGTACCTGTAGTTGTTACAGGTAGTTCTTCTCTTGGAATAGAAAGAATCTTTGATACATACGCACAAGCTGGGCCATTTCTATCACAAGTCTTCATAGATTCTAGTAAATGCTTATCAACATCTTCGGTATCTGTCTCTGTTTTCAAAATGGTATCTAATCTATCGTTTTGAGATTCTACAGGTGATGGTAACTTTTCAATAACAGTCAATAAGACAGCAGTACTTACAGGTAACCATTGTCCCATAACTGTTCTTAGTAATTGTTTATCATCCTTTGATCTTAAATCACGAGGAAGAAGTTTAATATTTAATGCATTTGTAATTTTACTAATCTTTTCATCATCCCTACTAATTACAATATTTTCATAAATTTTCCAAATATTATCTAAAATTAGTGATGTAAATAATGGCTTCAAATTTCTACCTTTCAAACCCTTGTTATTAATGATTTTCTTAGTTTTCGGATCTAAATAGAAATCACCCCATAAGACTTTTTGTAAATTTTCCCTCTTGGCACCTAATTTTTGTTCATAAAATTTAGCTAATTGACCAATGTTGAAACCCCAGCCATCTACGGCTGATGCAAAAATGACGTTATTATTTTCAGGATGGAAATATATATCTGTATCATCTCTTTCTGTGAATTCAGCATTTTCATTCTCTTTTAATTGTTCTCTCCATGAGTAATCATCCAATTGTCTTTCACCAGCAAAGAAAGATCCTAACACAGAGTTAACTTGTTCAATAATTTTATTTAAATGAATATAAGTTTCTTGAGGAGTCATTTGTAATTCAGTAATTAATCTATCGATTTTATTTAACACTAGAACAGGTTTCAATTTTTCAACCCAACATTGTCTTAATACTGTAATAGTCTGAGAACATACACCTTCGACTACATCAACTAATACTACAGCACCGTCACATAATCTAGATGCAGCGCTAACTTCACTGGAGAAATCAATATGACCAGGAGAATCAATTAAATTAATTAAATGTTCATTAACTAATGGTTCATCAGTACCTTCTTGCTTATGTAACACTCTGAAATATAATGAAATTGCTGATGATTCCATAGTAATACCACGGACTTGTTCATCTGGTCTCGAGTCTAAATAACGAATCTTACCAGCTAATCTTTGAGAAATAATACCATTTGAAGCTAACAACGAATCTGATAGAGATGTTTTACCATGATCAACATGGGCAACAATACAGATGTTTCTGATACATGATGCATCATTTTGTAATCGTTTATACGTATCTGGGCCAACTCTAACCATTGCTTATAAAATAATATAGTTTATACCTGTTGGTTGTATATAGGTTATCTACTGTAATTTGGAAATAGATAATAATGAGTAGTAAAATAATACTCAATGCTAAAAACTGACGAATCTTAAATAAGGTGTGTTAGATGTCTCCTTAATAATTATTCTATTTTTGCCTTTTGTTAATTTTTCCTAATTGGAATTTTCACACTTTCCGAGATGAGCTAAATCTTTATAAAATTTTTTAATGTCTGCGATAATACGTAGAAGACAAATGACTAAATCCCCATATCAAATAGTGATACAGGTATATCGAAATAGTTGCATATCAAGCAAGAGGTTAGTGATAAGCATCATTTCTAAATATTCAAAAGGACATATATAATAAAGCAAAATTGGGCTTAGAGTAGAGAGGATTAAGCGATGAGTAACATATTAAAAGAAGATCAATTTAACAAGGCCAGTACAGAATCTCCGGATGGTAGCACATCCAGTCCAAGGGGAAATCAATCCAATGATCAACCAAGTGAAGCTACTACAAGCCACATGGAATGCCCAATGTGTAACACTCCGTTACAAAAATTTCTAATTCAACAGAATTATTCAATTGTGATGTGCCCAAAGGAAGACTGTGAGTATCCATTCAATCAGGAAGAAAATTTTGATAATATATTATATATAGATGATAAAGAGATTGCAACAGTAGCACGTCATGAATTCTCCTTAGATTCCAAGGAACAAGAATGATAATTATCATGATTGATTTACTTATAGTGGTACTGCTATTCTGGTCCACCTTGTCAAGGGTCACAGACATATCTTTAGAAATTATGCTATAAAGCGAATGTCCCAGTTTTCTGATTGTTCTAAATGAACCAGATTCTGTCATACATCAAATATAATACGTTTGAATAAATTATTTTCAATTTATTGTATTGTCTATCGATGGTGCGGCTGATAGTTCATCGAGGCATGAAAAATTGGACTGTTATTTTTCCAGAAAATTTCTTCAACATCAGTACACCATTTAAACTCTTTTAACATCCGTACACCATTCGGATTTCGTTGGGGTTTTATTTTTCTCTGGGACATTTGAAATTTTCTCGCTTTTTCGGATAATAGTAAAGACATTCAGCTTTGCCCGTGGATATCTTAGCGAATATGATCCTGAACTTTCAAATTGTTGCTTCATCGACTCAATCAGCTAAATAAATTTTTATCCTGTAGCAAGCTGCTATACCGAGCAAACTGACAGTTCTAGTGGGACTGCCTAATCTTGTCTCCGCCTGTACACTTTACCCACTGTGAGACCAACTTCTTTCTACAGGAAGAAAATTCATTCACCCCATACGCATCATTGGTGGTAGTAACCACAATATGTGTGTCCTGGATATATATGAAAAATTCAATATTATTAAATATATAAGTAAATACGTATCAAATTTATTATATTCAATTTATCTTATTTGATAAAAGAACCAATACAAACTAATCAAAACAGTCACAATGGGTATGTTAAAACTAATGAAAAGAATAAGATGACAATTTCCTGAATATCTGTGGTGAATTATTAAATTGAAAAGAGTTATATTGAAGGAATAGGAAGATGTATGCGTGAAGCTAATAAAACAGTGATATTTGTAAAGAATACAGTTCGTCAACTGTGTAAAATTAATACGTTGGAAAGATAACTGAAATAACATGAGATTCGAAAATAAATTATAGATTAAATCGAGACGATGTGTTTGAAGAAATAACTTATTGAATATGAAAATATTATTGAATATAATTATTAGAAATGTAATGCTGTCCTACCTATTGGTCATTAATGAATATGCCATTTTTGCGACTTTAATGAGTAATCATCTGTGATAGATACATCTATCACAATATCAGCATCAAAACATTCTACCATCAATACCATTTATTCTCACATGTAATATCGATTAATTTAATCAACGCCTAAAACTGATGTATGGAATTAAGTTGTCGTCAATGAATATAACATATTCATAGTCAGTATTTGAATTAAATTACTAACAAACATATTCTAAAAATATATGTTAATTATTAATAAACTAACGGGACTACATCATGATGAAGTTTCAAAAATATTACATCATCTGAGAACTCGTTATAATTTATTAAGTTTCGTTTATTTTATGAATTTACAATTTTTAAATAGTTAACGTTCCAAAGACAAGAAAGACCTACTGTAAGGGTAAGAACTGTAGAAAGCACACCCAACACAAGGTTACTC
>JAXQGP010000805.1:0-10014 GCA_037040125.1 Kazachstania sp. M6911
TGCGCACAATATTCTGTGTTCTTTATGCTCTTATGGTAGTCTTGTACTATACATCCATTGAATATTAAGCTCAGTAAAGACCATAAAAGTAGTAACCATGAGTTAGCAAAGTTCTAGCTACATTAATAGAAGATTTCTTTTTTCAATTAGTTTCTTTATGTACATAAGCATTAAAAATTTATTATTTTGTTTACTTCACGTTTGGTTGAAATCTGTTCCGACATATAGCTTCACAACAACAAAAACACAAAAGTGGTAGAAAAGACTCTCGGTATAATTACAGTTATTATAACGTTTCATTAGGAATATGACATTAGATAAAAAGTTTGTATATAAATGTATATAGAGGCTTCTTAACAACATGCAAATTTTGCACAAAATCCATTTTTGGAAGCATCTGACAGTGAATCTGTGTCGTAGTTTTGCTGTTGAGCTTGTTGTTGTTGAGGAACTTGTTGATTATTCATTGCAGGTTGAGCTTGGCGGTTATAACCTTGTTGATTTTGTGCTTGCTGCTGTGGATTTTGATGATGACGTTGTTGCTGTTGCTGTTGTTTTTGAACCAATTTCTGTTGAGTTTGAATCTTGAACGCCTCGTAAGAGTTAGGATCCAATTGTGGAGATTGTTGCTGCGAGGGTTCAGCAGGCGAAGGAGAGGTTGTTTGATTATGGTTTTTGTTTCTATGTTTATTTTTATCATTTGGTGGAGTTGGATGACCATACCCATGTAAATTTGGTTTTTTGTTTATTGATAAATCCCAACCATGCCCATCATTTAATTTCATCCAGTCGTATTGTCCATCTACAGTTAGATTCATATCTTCTAGTGAACTTAATAACAGCAATCTGTAACCTTCATAATCTGGTGTTTCTTCGAATGCTAAATTTCTTACAATTTCCAAATAACGGCCAAATTGAATTGGATAACCTTGAGCCAAATCATAATAATTGGTAGTTCTTTTCTTTTCGCCAATTTTCTCGTATTTCAACTTATTGTTTGGTGCCTTAAGACCTTGCCATGGTAATGAGCCTCTTAAGAAATAGAAGAAAACATGTCCCAGTGCCTCCATGTCATCCCTTCTGGATTGTTCTCTACCTAGATGTGTATTGATTGACATATATCTTGCGGTACCACTTAAAGATTTCTTTTCACGGTAAGGAATATGTTGTTTTGTCTTTGGATCTCTATATTGTTTCGCCATCCCAAAATCAATCAAATGAACTTGATTTTCGTCTGGGGCACCTGGGATACCGATTAAGAAATTATCGGGTTTGATATCCCTGTAGATTAGATCGTGAGCATGAAGATCCTCGATCAAGGTAATCATTTGTACTGCCAATTGTACTACAGTCTTGACCGAGAATTTCCTATTGCACCATTCGAAAAGATCCTCGAGTGATGGACCCAACAGATCAATGATCAGAATGTTATACAAACCTTCTTGGCCGAAATAGTAAGCCCTTGGAATATGCGGCGTCCCAGCAAGAATCTTATATGCGCGATATTCGTCTTTTAATTGAGGTGCCTCAGTGCGTCTAGGTTCGAATTTAATGGCGACTCTTGTACCATTGACCATGTCTACCCCCTCGAACAAGACCCCGAACGAACCTTCGCCGACTTTCTTACCGATGCGGTAGTGTAGACCCACTATAGTGGAAGAATTCGAGTTGTCCTCGGACCTTGCTGGCGAATTCCTTACAGGATAGTTAATTTGTTGATGATGAATATTTGTGCCATTGATCAATTTGGCATTGCTTACTGTCTGACTCATTCCTGGCTGTGGTGTAGCGCTTCCATGCACGGATGTGTAGGGACTCTGATGTGACATTGTCGATGGGGATCCTGTGTGTCTTGAGCTGTTTTGTTATTGGGCTGGTAACCCCTTTTATGTAATCAATTGTGACAAATTATCAAATGATTAACTAACGAATGAAATTTTGTGAAACTTCTCGGGGCCGAGCGCTGTGCGCTGAACTGCGGGGGGCCACAACGGCTCAGTCACTGCCGTTCGAAGTGACACTACTTGCCAAAAGCGGAAACAATAAATGACACAGCAGCAGGTAAAGAAGAAATACTGCCGAAGAGGGTTGATTATGCAGTCATCAAATACCATCGAGATCGTGTCACGTTACATTGGCATATTGTTCTTTACCCGACGGTCCGTCTCGACAGCATAACATGCCATGTCCTCTATTCTGAGATTAGCAAAAGAGAACAGTGGAATATGTAGCAGGCGGTTAGCAAACGTCACAACCGAGTAAGCAAGAATGTATATCGGTGCTTTGCAGGCGAGGTTCAAGCAAAGCCCCACAGTCTGCGACATATGCGAGTGGTAAACAACTTATATATTAAACACTTTAGGAACACTTGTGAGCACAGGCGCATGATTTGCAATGTGGCTGCTTATACTACCTAACATGCTGGAAGAGGAATCTACCACACAATATCGCAAGCAACACCGCGCACTGTAATAATATACACCATGCTGTGCCGTACTCCCCCTCCACCAATGTGCCATACCGTGAAATAGCACACTGTGACATAATGCGAAAGAGCCCTCTCTGCCGTATCGTCCATGCCACAGCGTCTACAGAATACTCGCCACGCCGTGCCGCACTGTGCGGTGCTACGTCGCACAACACCGCCGGTAATGGCCGAGGATCTGACCCAGCGCTGCGGGCCTCTCTGCGCGCCACAGCCTGCAAAATTTTCAGTTTTCGGTCCCGTCGTTTCTTTTTATCAGCTCATCTCAAGAAGTATATAAGCAGAGCAGCCCAGAGAGTCAGAGAGTCAGAGAATGAACATCTGCACCGCCCCAAGAACCCAAATCGAAATGACAGTCTCCGAGCAATTTCTACAGGAACTACCAAAATGTGAACACCACCTGCATCTGGAAGGTACACTAGAACCAGACTTGCTATTCCCTTTGGCCAAACGTAACAACATCACTTTGCCGGACACTTTCCCACAAACCGTGGCAGAGTTACAGCAGAAGTACACTCAGTTCAAGGACCTGCAAGACTTCCTAAACTACTACTATATCGGTACAAATGTCCTGATTCAAGAGCAAGATTTCTACGACCTGGCAATGGAATATTTTAAAAAAGTTTCAAAGCAAGGTTTGGTGCATGCTGAATTATTCTACGACCCACAGTCTCATACCGAGCGTGGCATCTCGCTGGAAGTGGTAACCAACGGGTTCAATAGAGCTTGCAAGGATGCCCTGCAGCAGTTCGGCATAACAACACGTCTAATCATGTGTCTGTTGAGACACACCACCGTCCCTGAATGTATCCAGCTAGTCGAGTCAGCTAAACCGCTAATTGAAAACGGTACCATACACGGTCTAGGTTTAGACTCCGCAGAAAAGCCATTCCCTCCAGAACTGTTCACAGAATGTTATTCCTTGGCTAAATCATACAACAACGATTTGCAACTGACTGCACATGCAGGTGAAGAAGGTCCAGCTGCATACGTCTCCACCGCTCTAGATCAATTGAGAGTCACAAGAATCGATCACGGTATCAACTCCACTCAGGACGCTGAGCTTTTGCAAAGATTGGCCCGCGACCGCACCATGTTGACCGTGTGTCCCTTGTCAAACGTCAAACTACAAGTCGTCGACAAAGTAGGCAACCTACCACTACAGCAACTGATCGACTACAACGTCCCATTCTCTTTAAATTCCGACGATCCTGCATACTTTGGTGGCTACATCCTGGACAACTACTTGCAAGTCAACAGAGAGTTCCCTGAGTGGGGCTACGCCACATGGATCCTGATCGCAAAGAACGCAGTCAGGGGTTCATGGATCGGCACAAAGAGACAAGACGAGATCCTGGCACAAATCGACGAAGTCGCAGCAAAGTTCATGTAATTTATATAGTTGTATATTCGTTATCGTCCGGCGCTCGCTCGCTCGCCTCTCGCCTTATATAAGAACAACAATCTCTGAAAAATTTTTCATCTCCACTGTAAACATCCTCACAGACACGAACAACGAAAGGATGGAATTGCTACCTGAGGGAAAGAAGAATACTGTCGAAGTCACATTCGAGGATCAGCAGAAAATCAATGAGTTTTCAAAATTGATAATGAGGAAAGACGTGTGTCAGGCAGACTTAAACAAACAGAGACAGGAGAAAGAGTACTTGGATGACGTATCATTAGAAATCGAATTGATCGACGAAGATGAAAAGATACAGTATAAAATCGGTGAATTATTCGTATTTATGAAACAAGAGAAAGTCGTCGAACAACTGGAGAAGGATACAGAGATAATCGACTCAAAGATCGAGTCTCTAGAGACTCGTGAATCACAAATTGATGATAGATTAGCAACATTGAAAAACGAACTATATGCAAAATTCGGTGATAATATTAATTTAGAACGTTAAATCCAAAATAATGAATGTGCAATGATCATGATTATTAGTATTATTAAGTATTAAGGATATATTCTATATATATTTTAAAAAAGGTTTTTACGTACGTGCGGTTACACAGTTTCCTTCTCTTTATTTTTCGAACTGTCTTCATCAGAATTGGAATTAGATTCGGTTTGCGCATCGACAACCTCGGTGATAGGGACCCTTGAAACAGCTTGATCGATTTTATCGTCGGCACCACCTAACGGATGCTTGATTTGTTGTGTTATAGACCCAATAACTGATAGTCTAGATCTGATTGGTTGTGGTTCAAAAGTATAATCTTCTTCTTTTTCCTCATCATATGCAACTTCACCAATTTGGGCAACATCTGTACCTTGCAATTCTTCTTCCGGTGATAATCTAATCTTTAACATTGGAATTCTATCCATCACTAACAAAATGATCGTAGTAACGACACAGGTCCAACCACAAATGGCACAGATACCTGCAATTTGATAACCGACTTGTTTCCAATGATGGTTTAACCAACCACCTGGGATTGGGGTAGCATATGAACCAGCGGTAGCATTAACATAATCTGCCGCAAAGATACCCGTTAACACAGATCCAATACAGCCACCGACACCATGCAATGCCCAAACATCACAACCATCATCAATTTTCAATAAATATTTCAAGTCGACTGCAAAATTACAACCTGCTGCGGTAATTATACCAATGACCATTGAAGCCCAAACTGGAACATAACCTGCACCTGGAGTAATACCAACAAGCGCAGCAACAATACCAGAACATAGACCCACGGTAGTCCATTTCCCATCGTATCTGAAGTAATCAATAAACATCCATGTTAACCCACCTGACGCGGCAGCTAAATTAGTATTTTGTAAAGCGTACCATGCTCTAATAGAGGCATTACCTGCAGAACAAGCATTGAAGAAGAACCATGCAAAGGTAATGAAAACGGTACCAAGGACAACACTAGCAACACTATGTGGTTTATATTTAGGTAATTTCGAATTCTTTTCACGATCTCTACGTCCCAAGATCAACGCATACATCAATGCACCATGTCCAGCAGTTTGATGAATTAAACCACCAGCAAAATCATACTCACCTAAGATGGCTAACCAACCGTTCGGATTCCACGACCAATGTGCACAGACACAATATACACAAGTCATCCAAATGAATAAGAAAATCATCATTGGCATTAATCTAGCACGTTCACCACCACCACCAACCATAAGAACACCTGCAACACATGCAAACATACCTTGGAAAACAGCATATGTAATATCTGGAACTGCACTATCTACAGATGGGGCACCCAATACATCCCTAAAACCAAAGAATTCAAAAGTACCTAACATGTGGGACCTTGAATGATGTGAAAACACTAGAGAAAACCCCCAGAAGAACCATTGAAATGAAACGACACAGACACCCATTAAGGACAACCATAATGAGGCCAGACTGTGTTTTTTTCTACTTAGACCGGAATATAATAAACCAATACCTGGACACATGATCCAGACACCTGCAGCACCGACACCTAACCATACCATATTAGCTAGTTCGAATTGTGTATTCATATCTGTAGTTAATGAATCACCACCGGTACCATGACCGGTTGGTGTACCTGTAAAATTATAAGATGACATTTTTGTCTTGGGGAGTTCAACAAGAAATATTGGGAGATGCAAGCACAAGTATTAATAACATAATGGCTCCTTATATAACAATTTTTTTTTCAGCTCTTAATCACTACTCCCAATCGAGTACTGTAGTTCTTCAATTTCCAGTTTTTTCTTATCTGCGCTATGCTCTTATCGTCGCGCGATAAGTGAAAAAATTGATAAGAGAACAATATATTCTGATAAGAACAATAGATATGCCAGACGTTATCTGCCAATCACATTGGAGAAATAAAATCTCAGATACAAATAACCAATTACGGTCAAATGATAACGGGAACCGTCTCTAGGAAGATTGACAAACCGGTTTTTCTCTTTATCTATCCGGCACCGTCTGGTTAATCTTCCAAGAATGTGCAGCATAATGCACCGAATAATTGATAAGACAAAAGAGAACGTATGAAAACCACGTAGCAATCATAACTTGTGATACGCGTAAAGTTATCAAAGTTGGTGTCCATACTATTTAGCGGAACGGAAAAACAATCTAGTCTATCGCCTTACGTAAACTTTATCACGAAACTATTGTTTTCTGTTCTGGAAGGGGTATCTTAATTAGTCGGAGATAAGGCACCACTGTAACGGTATCATTGGATGGATACCACATGCAAATGTTCATGTCACACGTATATCGTAGTTCTGTGTATTGTGATGTAACAATGCATTGCAACCGTGCCAGATAGCAAATAATTGTGATATATCAGTAGCCAAACTAATTTAATCTCACATATGCGATATGTTCGTCCTGCAATCACTGAAGAAACTGTGCCAGAACGTATATCCATCTATAAACCATCAATTTATTCCAGTAGTAACTTTAGCAGCCAACAATCTTAATTTAATTTGTTGAAGATAATGCATATAATTACGATCGTGCATTACCCTATGGCTTTTCGCTTATTCATCTTGGAATGTCAACTGGCGGGCATCTATACCTCGGATTGTTATCTTTATCAAATAAAAATAGAAGTTGTCTTAGTAATCAAACACTTTTGTTAACGTAACACTAACCGTAGAAAGCATATCAAAGAAATATATACGCACATGTTCTACCCCCCCCATTGTTATCAGTCATATCATAATATTATAATTTATTCAATAATTAGTTCCACGGAATTTCTTATCCAAGAAGGATATATATGCTACGTTCTTACGCTTCCGTATACGTTTCAAAAGAATGATGGACCGATTTATGATGAGATAGAATATCTTTTATAATTAAGTTAACTTGAACAATGGATGGATATTCTAGTGCCTATTCCATTAGGATAGCAATATGTGGTTTACGTTTTATGTATCAGGAAGAATGGCCATGCATTAATTAGGTTCATAGTCATTACAGTCACCCAAGAGATATACATGGTGTCTGTCCCTTTAATTCTATGCGTAATTATAACCTAATGAACTTCTGGCCTTTATTTATATCCTGTGCAACCAGATAAGGGACAATACTATAGATTAAAGGTAGCCTGACATGAGTGAAAATTATTTTAAGTATTCTAAGAAAAGAATTTTAATTGTGTCTTAACTGAAACCACTAACAAAATTAACAGTGGGTAAATAGAACTTTATAGAATATATGACACATAATTTAAACTGCATTATACATACATGGATAATTAAATAAAGCGAAAATGTTTTTGAGTAAGTGAAGTAGCTACTTATTTATAACCTTCTAAATATAAATTCTGGAATATGGCAAATGGAATTATTCAATTCGGAACAACTTCTGAAAAACTGATACGATAATAATCACATTAAAGAGACATACAAAAAAATAAGTCTCCTACCACTCAATCCAGTAGTGTTCTCCTCTCAAGGAAGTACAAGAAAACAATAACCACACCAAAGATAAAATTTGATGTAAATCTGAACATTTTTCTTTTCTATTTCCTTTTCTTTCTCTAAGGTAGCAAAACGGTGCTTATCTCTGACGTAATGTGTTTGAGATTTTGAAGATAATTTAAAAAAATTCACCCAAACCTCCGCCGATGCTATATACATTCACAGAAAAATGTATCTTCAATATTTATGTTTTCAAAGTAGGGCCGTCGAATTTGCATGAGGTGCTGCAAATCTTCCATTATTGGTTCAAGAAGAACCATTAGGAATCTCATATGATATCTTCTGTTCCTTAATTAAATCAAGCAAATTATTTTCTATTTGGACTCCTGATGCTCCTCTGCCTACTTTAATAATTAAATTACCTTTACTGTAAAAAGAATCGTGTTATTCAAGCCATCTTTAAAGGTGTTGGACCTTAAATGAAAAGTAATATGTGTACCTTCACTTTCTACATCAACACTTCCAGTTACATCTGAAATAATGTTTCTAGATAAATCATCTAAAGACATCTGCAAGTTGACGATATCAAAAATCTCTGTGACAGCTTTGTCATCAAAGTTAATACTGAGTAACAGGTATCCTGTGTCCGAATCAGTTTGATAACATCTTAAATATTCTACAATTTCTTTCTCTGTTAGATTTTTGTTATGTGTTCCAAAGTTATTATCAATCGCATACAGATTTGATGCAACGTCCAAGTACTTGATGACATAAAATAGAGAGTGAGACACCTTTCAATCTACAACGCTGGCACAGACATGGTAAAAGTCCTTTCATTATAGTGGAGTCAATTGATTATACCTGTAGACTTGAGCGGAGCAGTTCAACATTAATTTAAATTCGGTAGATAAAACTGTATTTATATGGTACCTATGAAACGATGTTATTAGGAATGTTTTGCTGTTGACAACGGTAAATTACAGGAAGCACCTCAAGAGGAACCATATGATGAACAAAACTGAGGAAAGTATGATACATTTCAATACAAGATTTTGAAAAATAATGTTCCAAATGAAATTTTCAAAGAACATAAATATGCATATTTACAGAATATTGCGAGAAAATTGTTAGCGTCTAGGCGTGACGGGGATGAATAATACCTTGAACCACAACTGCAATCACACCCACATGAGTCATGGTGATGTTATTAACTCTGTTTGCTGGTTACATTGTTAAAATATGGCTCCATCTGTTGAACGATTTGATAAGAAATTCCTCATTATTAGCATTATCATGGGACGTGTCTTAAATAGTTGATACATCTTGGGATACTTCACTAGTATAGTCTGTTTTACGAGAGGAGTGAGCAAGATAAGGAATATTTTAACAAGGAAATACTGAATAGACATGACACAAAATTGCATTCAAGTATAATTCGGATGTATGGTTATGTTATCAAGCCGTCATAGAAGAGCGAGGCAGTCTCAGTCTGTCATCGCACATTCTTATTTAGGGAAATTTACCTCGAGGTAAAATGCCTAAAATGGAAATATCAGGAAATTTGGTCTGAATTGCAACATCTGTTGTGCAAAGCGCGACCTGCGCTGTTTCGCATAAGGTAATTGCAACTTGCAATCACACGCACAGGCCCAGGTACAGAAGTATAAATGTACATTACAATTTATTTATGATATTAATAGAAGTCTTTTTGGCAGGACGGTAACAACATCATGTGGTCAGTGATATTGGAAGGTCTACCTTATTATTTGGCCTTGTTTGCCACAATCCGTCTCTATAACGATTGGAAATCAAGGAGTTTCCCATATTTAGCTGTGGTGTCATTAGCTCTCTTGGTATACTTTCAAGGATACAGATCAATAAGGGCTGGATTCTGTCCAATTGGCTACCCTGGAAGAAAAATTTCAGAAATTACAGGCAACATAGAACCACGCTTACTAAGTTGGGAATGTTCAGGTAATTTCGTTATGTTGTGTCTAGATATATTCTTATGTGTCGACGAAATGGCAGCAATGCATAGATCATACCAAATGAGGAAGGAAATAAGCGTAAAATAAGTACGCTAGTTCTTGCTGGTACGGTAACATAGTCCACCTGTATACTTTATATGCCGACTGCCCAT
>JAXQGP010000841.1:0-11928 GCA_037040125.1 Kazachstania sp. M6911
TCCATTCAATGTACTATTGTTATTGTGATTGTTATTTTGATATAGAATTGAACCATATTTCTTTAAATGTATTGAACTATTTCTAGACAATCCCTTAGTATCATTCTTATTAAATGACATCCCATCATTAGATCTATTACTATCCTTAGATGCCAAAGGTAATCTTTTAACTCTACGAGCTTGCGATCTATTTGGTTTACCATTACCCCCATTATTATTATTACTAAATATTTGTTTCTTCATTAATGTCTTTGGTGTAGTTGGACCAACTTCATTTTCTTTATCTAAACTTCTAATATTTGTACTCATCCTGTTGCAATTGTCGCTAACTTTAGTAATGATATACTTTCTAATGTACTTGTGTACTTGTGTACTTGTTTGTATTTGTTTACTGTTGCCTTATATATACAATTCACCAAACAAAACAAAACAAAACAAATGCGTATCTCTCGCTCCCATACAAACAACCCATTTTCTGTGTATGTGTTGGGTTTACCGCATAACAGCGAGCGAGCTCAGATTGATTGACAAAGTAACAAATGTTCCCTTGAACAACTGGGAACTACAAGAAGTTGCTAGCACGGTAACAAGAAGAGCGAAGGATAACTATATGTATATATATATCTATGCAAATCATCATACCTTCATATATCTAATACAGAAGAATATTCACAGATGTTGTCGTCGATATTTAAATATGGTGCAAGTTCCATTACAAGAACATCTACAATAGTTGCCAAACCAACGACTACTTCAGTATTATACAGTATTAATAATCCAACAAATTCTCATTTATTAAATAGTGGTCTTCAATCTGTTGCAACGATACAACCATTATGGAATCCACTAGGTATCTTATCACAAAGAAGATTTAAAAGTAGAGGTAATACTTATCAACCAAGTACATTGAAAAGAAAAAGAAAATTTGGTTTCTTTGCAAGAGCTAAAGATAGATTAAAATCAAGAATTTTGAAAAATAGAAGAGATAAAGGTAGATGGTATTTAACTCATTAATACTCCTATATATATATATATATATGTACTGTCCGCCTCTGTAAATAATCACTCATTCTAATATATACAATATTCTTTTGAATTCGTATCTTTTTTTAAAAAACGGATATATAAAATACTATTTATTTTGTGTTATGTACATGAATATATTCTCATTGTATCTAGTTGAAATCAATCACTAAACCAGGTCCATGAGAACTTGTTATAGTTGTCTTACTTAACATACTTGGTTTCTTTGATTTTTGTGTTGAAACTGCATCCTTGAATGCTTTTCTTGCTGCCAGAATATTTTGTAAAATTTGTTCATCACTAAATGTTGTCTTACCAATACCGATACTAATACATTTATTACGTTCTCTAAATGGCATTGTACCTAAATTTTCTCTTATTAATGTCATTAAATCATCAGATACTGTACCTTTCTTAACATTTGGTAATACACCCTTGGGACCCAAGATACGACCTAATTGAGTAGTTAAAGAACTAACAATATCTGTTGTTGCAAAAGCTTTATCAAAATCAATCTTAATATTACCATTTTTAATCTCGGAAATTAATTCACTACCACCAGATAAATAAATATCATATTTTTGTTTTAATTCTTCTAATTTTTCAATATCATTACTAAAGACTGCAATTTTACTCTTTCTTAAAGGAACTGGGAAACTAATATTACCATATAATGGTGGAACACCTTTATCACTAACAATTAAAGTAGTTAAAGAAACTGTTTGTTGTGAATTAGGTTGTCCAACTTCAGCTGCTCTTAAATATCTTAACGCTTCAGGAATCTTCATATATAATGGATATTCAGATGCAGATTTTCTTGCCTCTGCTTTACTTTTCAAAAATTTACGAAGTTCTTTCTTCTTTAATTGTTCTTTAGTTAATGTCTTAACAGGAGTAGCTATTGGTGTATCATTCTTGATTGTTGCTTCTTCAGTTGCGTATAGAGAGAAACTGGTAGAGAAGAGTCTCTGTGATTGTTTGATACTTTGTGGTATCGAACGTACATATAGTAAACCGTGACAACTCATCTTGCTCTACTCTACTTTAACTATTTAAACCTGTACTTCTTATATATATATCTGTTTTATACTCTTGATGTATTAAATGTTTTTCTATTCTGTCGGTCCCTCTTAATTTCGGTTTTGCTCAAAGGGCGAGTCCGCGAATAACGAACGAATCCTCATACCAAATGAATTATGCTAACATTACATAGATATCTAGATGATACAACTTACATATTAACGTTTCTTCTTACTTTTCACTTTGTTTTCAAAATCAATCCACTTACTTGGTACACCTAATTTATTTAAATGTTCAATGATTAAATTACCATGTGGACCTTGTACTTGAACCTCTACGGTCTTCTTACTAGCTACAGTTTCACCAATAGTTGTTGAACCACTACATATCTTTCTTAAATCAGCTGCAAGTCCCTCTGGTGTAATTTGAAAGATTTCAAAATTTGATACTCTTGTAATGATTTTACGACCAATTTTCATCTCTGTAACAATCTTGACATGTGGCATAGCACCCTTTAATGGTTCCTTGAAGATTGGTGTCTCACCATTATCTTTATATAATTGGAAAAATTCACCAAAATTATTTTTTAGCACAGGTTCTAATATACTTGAACGTGGTACAGTTCTTGGTGCTACTGCTGCTTGCGATTTCTTAATATTAACCATATTGAATAATAAATCGTCAAGTAAAATATTTTTCTTATTTTTATTATCAACAAGATTTTTATCCTTAATATAATCTTGTATACAATTTCTAATTTCAGTGGAAGAATAGAATCTTTGTAATGGAGAATCATCTTTGTATGTCATTAATGTCTTACCATGATTAATAGGTTTATACATTGTAGCTAAGAACATACCATTCTTGTCTAATTTATCCTTATCATCATTTTTCTTATTTGTCGTTGTGTTACCACCACCAATTTTATAAGTTGAGAAATGTTTTAATTCATCTTTATCCTTGTTTAAAGAAACAACAACTAAATTATCATCTTTACCCTTTAATTTTAAGAAACCTAATTTTTCAAAATGTTTTAAAAATTTAACTGTTTTCTTCCATGAACTTTTCTTAATATTAACTTCATTATGATCAATATCAGGTAAATTATGCATAATATGATTAGAAATGAAATTTGATGCATTCATTGGCAATTCAATTTTATCATCAACAACAATAGTATAATACAATGATCTAGTAATGAAATGGTCTACGTCCTCGACGCTTAATTTATCCAATACAGTAGCCAAATCATCAATAGATTGTGTCGTCGAGGTTGTTGGAGTTTCTTCCTTTGCAATCACAGGTTCTTCGATCGGGGTTGTAGCTTCCTCATTAGTGGTTTCAATTACTGGCATATCCAATTTCACTTTAAATGTTGGAAACAAACAATCTTCCATATGATGCATAACTTCAACAGCAATACCCTTTTTCCCGACAACTGAATCCATTCCACTGACATCCATATCAATGACACCAACAGCAATAACAACTTTTGGATTAGTATAATTAACAATCCCACATACTGTCCCTGGTGTCAATCTTGAATCAAATGGTGGTAACGTACCAGCAATCATTAAATTCGCACCATTATATAGATGTTCAATAACTAAATCATGTGTCTTAATTAGTGGCAACATCTCATAATTGGACCAACATGTAAATACAGTTGGATATAACGTATCACTATTTTTCGATTTGAATAAAATTGGGACATTTTGTTCATTTGTATAAATTGTACCCATTGAATGTTGTGATGTGAAATTCGTTTGTTTGATCTCTGAATCATTTGGGATGGTGATTGAATCGATCTGTAGTTGAGATTGTAAAATTTTAAGCAATTTTTTACGATCTGAATTCTTTAAATTACTTAGTGCCTTGACACGGGGCTCCTTCTTAAACATATTCGAGTTGTGATTAGTTCGTACTTTCTTCAATCGGTTGTACCAACTGGCAATTTAAAATATCACTATTATATAGTGAGGAAGGGCTTGTTTTTATTGTAGTATCGAGTTGTGATTAATGGACTAGTTAGTAGTTGCTGAATAATGTCGATGACCAAACTGAAAAAAGTACATCTCGAGCGAACAAAAGGCAAAAATCGCTTTGTTTATACAGAAACGTCATAGCAAGAAACTGTCAGAAGATTAACGATTTTGTAACGTATGAGATAAATTTGATGAGTCGTACATATAAGAAAGTATCTAATTGCACTCAAGTTCATAACATTCGAATTGGACTGTCAAAGTAGAATATTTCACTAGGGATGAGTGAGGAAGAATTTTATAGGGTTGAAGATCCTGAACAAGATCTATATATAACAAGAATAGATAAAAATATAATAGTGAAACGTCGATCTGATGATGAACAGATATCATCTACATATATTAGAGATTGGTCACAATTGACTGAATGTCATTGGGATACAATAATGGGTCAATTTTTATCAATTGTATTTACTGATGGTTCTGTACGATTAATTGATGTCAATGATAATGGTAAATTAATTTCATTGATACGAACTACATTGAATAATATAGATGCATCGTATTGGGGACGAATCATTGAAGTTTCTATTGAATCAGATATTCCTGTTATGAATATTGCAAGAAATTTACCAAGATTAATTAAATATTATATGGAGAATGGATCTATCAGGATGGAACCCTTTAATTTAACAACTAAAAAATGGAGACAAAATAAGAATTCAACTATTGAGGATGAATATTTGAAGATTATTGATGTTCATGTATTACATAGTGAAATAGATGATTGTGTATCATTTATTTTGAATGGTGGTATAGTATTTGAAATTCCTGGTGATTCACTTGATTCCCTAGGTTGTAAAATTATTTGTGAGAAACCTGATATATTTGAATTGTGGTATCGTAATGGTCATAAAAGGGTAATGGATCTTACAAGGATAGTTAGTTCAAAGAGTAATATAACTTTTGTTGAAGATATAATGGAATTTCAAGAATTATTACAATATTTAAGACATCATGTTAATTTTCTTCAAAATAATATTATTAAACCATATGCAGATTTTTTAAATCGTATAACAAGTGTTTCATATGATAGAAATCAATTATATCAAGAATTAAGACAAATGATTCTAATTGGTGAAGTATCAGATGAATTATCTGATTGGTTACAATATACAATTGGTGAAAGAAATATACAAAAATGGCGAGAAATGGCATCTAGAACATATCAAAAGACTACAGAAATATTAGAGTTAGCAATTATCCCCGCGGTTGAAAGAACTTTAATATTAACACAAAGATGTAGTGGATCAATGGCTGTATTAGATAATAATATTGAAACAACATTACCAGATTTTTATAATATTAATATTAAATTAAAAGAAATTGTAACACAAACAATTTATGAAATGAGACAAAGTAATAAAGATGGTGAATATGTTCGACAATTTTTAAATTGGATACATGATTATATTCATGAAATTAGTGGAACAGAAAATTTTATACCACAAGTACAATATAATTATGAACCAACAATTGTTAAACATTTAATTGCAACATTAAAACCAATATGTTTATCAGAGACACCTACGGAACCATTTTTCTCTATTGATGAATTTAATATTAAATTGAAACTAGTGACAGATATTGTTAAGAATAAAATTATAAATAAATTTATAATACCAAAATTAGAATCCTTGGTTATTTCACAAACTATTGAATCAATATTCCCAAATCATGAACAAATGAAATATTATAAATTATTAGATATTGATGTATTTGAAATTGATAAAAAAATTAAAGATATTACAATAATGGTATATAAATGTTCGCAGGATCCCAATACAGATCGTGTCTCAGTTGGTACAATGGAAGGTATATTTGTACATTTAACGTTACCACCATGTCAAGTTACTTCTGCTAAATTAACAACAACACAATTATATGAATTAAGAACAGGTCATGTTAAGATGTTTAGAGTTATCATTGAAGCAATATTGTTAGAGAGTGGTACCATTGAATATTTAGAATATATATTTGAGATTAAACCGTTGACAAGAGGTGCAACGATAATTGACATTGATAGAGATTCAAGTAATTACGCGACAGGTTGGTTTCCACAAAATTTTACCATTGAACAACTGTCACCAAGAATAACAGAAAATTATTATATAACATCACAACCAATATAACCAGGCAAGGTTGTATACTTCTTATATATTGATATAATGTATTTTGCATAATGAGACAACGAGTCGTGAGTTCGTGAATGAAAGAAGAACAGCTCGGCAACACATTCCTTTGCCTCGCTATTTATTGTCGTAGTGCAGAGTGAGCAATATTACGGCGGCGGCGGCAGCAGCAGCAGCGAAATTTGAGCACAATTTCAAATTTGGTGGCAACTGATGCACGCACAAGCTGAAGTTGTTACACCACAGGAAATTACTGCAACTTTGGTGTAATTTGTGGGGGCAGAAGACTAGCAATAGACAGGGGAATTCCGCAGCAATGTGTTACAATCAGTAAATAAATGCGTACAACAGGCAACTTTTCATGTCCCGGAGATAACTTATGATCTCCCACCGTGAGGTACGCTCTAAGTGAACGTAGGAACAGATTGTGCCATGGTGTTAGTAGCACTACGTTCGGTGTGTCTGATTATGATATTTTTGTAGATGAACTAATAAGGGAAGAAATCATTATTAAATAAGTTGCTGATGTTTGTGATTGAACAAGTGATATTAAGGGTTATTATTATAGGTTATTATATGTTAATTGGATAGTTGAATAAATTAGAGAGGGATAAATAACAATAACAACAATATGGCCCGGAGGTTTCGGTTTAATATTTATAATTGATGATGTTTTGTCAATTATGGGGTATTTGTACTAAGGTAGTACATATATATATATATATATATATATATATGGATGGATGGTTGTCTTGTGAATTAATATATTTTTGTATGTCAGTTTTATTTATTACTTGTCAAAACACAAGGATAGTATTGACTATTAAAAAATCATTAACTTTAACACATATAAATAAAACAAAATGCTAGCACGTAATTCATTATTAAGAAGCTCTAGAATGCTACAATTTCAAGCTAAAAGAAATATGGCAACTGCTTCATCAGATATTATTGCTCGTGCTAATAGTGGTAGAACAGGTAAATTTATTGCATCTGAATTTAAAAGAATCACAACTGGTGTAGCAGGTTGGGGCTCAATTTTCGCTGTCGCTTTATTCTGGTGTTCTCCAATTTATTATTATAAAAAAAATACTAGCTTTGGTCTAGCTCATGCTTAAATAAAACAACAACATAAAAGTTTGTTATTAACTACTACAAAGAAAGATACTTCACTTGCAAGGAAAAGTGCTAGAAACTGGGTAGATTAAGTATCTCTTTTTTTTTATTTCAATTCATTATTATCTGAACATTTTTTAATGACTGCCCCTGGCTAACTTAAACTATATTTATATCTATATATATATTCTCTCATTACTTTTAATACAAAAAATATATTATTAATACTACTAATTTAAATGTTTATTTGTTTTTTTTGTTTTATTATTACACTTACATAATCATTCTTGAAGGATATTTCTTATTTTGGTCTTGCTTTTGGACCCCAATTCTTTGTTGGATTCTCTTGATATCTGACAATTTTCAATTTTCTTAATTTTTCAATATGTCCACTTTGTTCATTTGGTTCAAATGATAATTTCTTAGGATCAAATAATTTTTGTTCATTCAACCAATCATCAAGATTCATTAAAATTTTATAACCTGGTGTACCACTTTTCATCTTATTTAATTTAGATTTAATATCTTTATTTTCATCACATTCTCTCATAACAAACCATATAGCACCCCATGGTGCATTAGTCTTTAATGTTGAAGGTTGTGCATGTGTCAATGAACAATCATAACCAAGAGATCCTAATCCTGCAACAACAGTTTTCAATGCAGGTACTTGTAATTTTAAAATTGATGCAACATGATTTGGACTGAAGTAAAATGGTGCATCTAAAATTTCATTCTTAGCTAAGCTAACCATACCTTCAATTCTTTTTCTAGTACCATATATTTCATCATTATGTTCTTCACGATTAATTCTTAATACTTCTTCAATAAATTCATGATTATGTAATGATCCACCATACATTGGACCAGCTAAATGATACGTACCTTGACAAAATTGACATTTTTGATCAACTGGTGGACCTTGTGCAACACTATATTTCAATTGAGTCTTCGATGGATTACGTTTATTTTCACGTTCAGTAATACGTCCTAATGGCTGATTATGATATGATCCACATTGAGAACAATGATAAGTTATCATTGTATTAGATTGTAATTTCTTAACTTCAATTGGTGCAGTTCTAACTTTAATAAATACACGAACATAAAAATCAATACTTAAACTTAATAATGGTTCAACTGTCTTTTTGTATTTTGCTGCAGTTTGACTTAATAAATTTAATACTAATCTTAATGCACTTTCATGTGTTGATTCATGACCAACCATATTAACACCACCATATAATGCAAAACATTTCTCAGGATAACCATTACCTGCTAAAACAGATAAATCAGTACATGTAACTAACATTAACCCATTATCTTCAATAGATTGCATAGCAGCATCAACAAATGGTGTCACGGTACCATATGGATCCAAATCAATAACATTATATGTCTTATTCTCAGCTTTGTTACGATACATCAATACGTTCGCATCATCTAAATTTGCTTTACAAACGTTTGCAACATCATTATATTCGATATTTCTTTGAATGGATTCAACTGCAGCAGGTAATAAATCATTAGCAACAATCTCTTTAACATGTGGAATCTCATGAGCGTACCTAATCGCACGTAAACCCGTGGCAGATAATGCTTCAAGGATCTTAATATATGGTTTCCTTTCCAATTTTTGTCTCTTGGCAACAGGTTCATCCGAATCAGTAACATTAGTTGATTTCTTTGATTTCCCTTTACGTGAACCATATAAATTATCCCATGCTTTGATACACGTAACACTTAAATCTCTATTGAATTGTTGAATTGGATTATAGAAGACAGTTTCTTCCTTTTCGAAAAGAATCTTAGCGGAACCTTCCTTAACAACATTATAATCTTCGATATTGATCTGTTTACGACCAATACCAGTTAAATTAGTTCTGAATCTAGTAAATGCAGCTCTCAACATGATTGTGCCCTTGGGATATTATATTCACAGTAGAAGTTTAGTTATTTAATGATTGTTTGTTTTGTAGTGATGAGTATCTGACAAAATTGTTTGAGATGCCCGCACAAAAAAATTTTCAATGAAATTTTTCAGCGTGCCTCAACGTTTTGTATGGTTCAGGATTCAATATTGTATAGTAAAGGGTACATCGACAAGAATACACATAGGGATACCACATTAGCAGTTGACACAACATTTGATATGCCATCATGCTTGTGAAATATTTGACTGTCATAAGCCTTTAAGTAAGAGGTGAGGATACGTATGGGTGCATTATACTCTCGATACGTTGGGTATCTGCTTAATCTTGTCTCAATTATATATTATACATTCGAAACTCTATCATATGTAACATCTCGATACAGACCGATACACATACTTGTGGCAGTTTTCATATCCCTGCTACTTACACTAGTTGCTCTTGATGGATCTGTTTACAATTGACGTATATATATTTTTCAAGCTAACGCCTAACGCGTAATCTTTAATAGTGGTGAAAAATATTTGTATAGCAATCGAATATATCAACAACATAAATCTGATCCACTAGATTCAACCAACGAGATAAGTCACAGATACTTAGCGATAGATTATTCGATTTAATTACATATAACACGATTTACAATGCCACCAAAGGGATGGAGAAAAGACGCACAAGGGAATTATCCAGCGACTTCATATATGAAGGAACAAGAAAATATAACAATTGAGGATTTATTATTCCCACGTAGTGTAATTGTTGGATTAGCTAAAGAAGTTCAACAAATTTCGCAATCTGATTTAGATAATAATGATATTGAAAGAAAATTAGTAATTAATAAAGATGCTTCAATTGCATTACAACGAAGTGCAACTATTTTTGTTAATCATTTATTGATGTTTGCTAGAGAAATTGCTAAAGAACAAGATAAACGTAGTTGTAATATGGATGATATATTGGCTGCTGTTGAATATGTTGGTTTCCCAGGTTTGAAAAATGTTATTATGGATAAAATGGTAGGTTATCAACAAGCACAAAGTATAATAAAACAACATAAAAAGGATGATCAAAATAAAGATAATGGTAACACTGAGGAAGAAACCAATGAAGATAAGAAAGAAGAAGAAGAGGATGAAGAAAATGCAACAAAAAAGACAAAGACGAGTGATACAGAATCTGAAGTTGTAACAGAACAACAACAGGTAGAATCAGAACAACAAACATCTCAAGAAGAAACAGATAAACCAGAGGATGATAATGGGGATATGGATGTTGATACAAATGAATAAAAAATATATATATATTGTATAAAAAAATAAATAAGAACTACAAATTTCGGCTGTTCTGGATAAATTAGAATGATTTCATGTGAGAGTTGTTTCAACTGGCGAATTAATAATCCATGGAATGCTAAGAATTTTCTTGGTAGCAATTGACCTATATAACCTATTTCATATATTGTAAATCTTTAGAAAATTGAACTAAAGGTTATGTTGGGAGCTGTTTATATACCTGTCTAATTAGTTAACAGAAGAACACTTCCTTCTATATATAATAGAAATTTAAGGCAAGTTTTACCGGGCACTACGTCATATTATTTCTAGAAAGAAGCCCATAACCGTCGAGAGTATGAAACTGCTGTCAAAATATCAGACAGAAAAGTTTGTATTTACTTTACTATAGTTGAATAAGAATGTACAGTATCGAATTATTTAAAATAAAATTTAAGTTTACATAGGGAAGAATTTATGTAGTATTTTCCACTGCCTAATAGATATTGGTTAACACGCTTGCAAGATATTTTTGAGAGAAATCAACGTACATTCACAAATGTACATTATTTCCAGTTAAATGTTCCTTATATACATATATTTATATTTCCAATCAAATAGAGAGTTATACCTTTCAATTTATGACATTAATATGACAAGAGAGAGAAAAGTGGCAGATATACAGGATTATATATATGTAATCGAAGTTTTAGGCACTCAGTGAAACCAAACTGTGTTTTCCATAACGATATAGAAAACAATCCCATGATCGTTATATCGATATGTTGTCTAATGTCACAAATGTTCCTCGCGCCATATTATAACAGACATGACAACCGTAATTGCAACTAAATCAAAATACAAATATCCAAGACTATGTTACGCATTGCCATATACATCCTATATCTAAAATTGATGTAATTTTGTAATTAAAACTAAATTATTGATAAAAAAAAACCCGTCACTCCAAACGAACCCATCATAATACCGATAGATAAATAAATCGGATTTATTTCTGTCAGTAGTCTTCACAGAAACAGCCGTACACAAGAACAATAAAACTGTGGATTCATATTTGCTGGCGGTACCCAAAAATTCTTCGGAGTGACGGAATAACAAAATTGATATGGGCACGGCTGTTAATTAATAGGGATATGTAATGAATTTGTCACGTTGGTCACCATTGTTCAAATTCCTGAAATATATATAACACATGGTTTCAACCCAGTTTCAAGTGGAATGAAAAGAAGAGCAAACTGAAACGTGTATTAGCAGTTGGGATATGGCAACTACAAATACATATTTCACTAGATCTACTGGTGATTTACCAACTGATTCTTCAGATGTTCGATACAATATTGCTTCACAGGAACGAGAAAATGACAGTAGGGAT
>JAXQGP010000843.1:0-10605 GCA_037040125.1 Kazachstania sp. M6911
CGGTGGTAAGTGCTCTAACGGTGGTAAATGTTGTGTTACTTCCACATGTACTTGTACCGATTGCTCTAAATGTTGTGTCAATGGTAAGTGCGCCAACGGTGGTAAATGTTGTGGTGCAGATGCCAAATGTTGTTAATTAAGATGGTAATTTTATTTTCTCTTTTTAACTCTCTACAATTTACAACAGCTATTTAAGAAATTTAAGTACTTAAATGTACTTTCAATTAGCTAATTTATCAATAATCAATACATAAATATATATATATATATATGCCTAATAAAAAAACTTTTTTTTTTTTATTAATTATTTTCTTCTAGTTAATGTACGTCATAATATATTTTTCCCTCCTAGAACGTACGAATTTAAGTAGAACAACTAGGAATCCAGAATCTTCATAGTCTAAATAACATTCCAATAACAAAGAATTGTTGTACAATGAAATGAAAGGATATTTAAATATTTATTGACTCAGATAAATCAACAATCCGAAGTTCACAAGACTCGAACAAATATTGTATGACTTTATTTTATTTCTTATTAAATAGCCACCAAACATAAAAATTTTAAATATATATCTATTTTATTGATAAGACCCTAAAATTTATAATCCTCGTTATTATGCTATATACATATTTATAACCTTATAATTCTCAATGCCAATTGTTATAACTATCTAAATATATATCTAGCCCAGTTGATATCCTTTCACTTGTATATTGCGACACTTTCTATTACTATCAAAAATTCGTATCACTACACACGACATACAAAATAAAATAAATTCGTCATATAATTTTTGCTTTTTGCTTTGTTCAAACTCATCGCTAATTCACTACGCCCATTGACAATCTCAACTAGAGCCAGCACCGTAGAAAGAACAAACCACAAACAACTGAAGAAAAAAAGCGACAACTAAAATTTTCAATTTGCGAAAGAAAAGAAAAAAAATTATTATTCAAGAAGCGATCGATGGATTTTGTTTGAGAATTTCAAATTTTATTGGAATGAGGCTATAAGGAGTGGGACCGACACATTTATTTAATTACATAATTTAATTAAAATTTAGGAAATTTCTTAAAAGCTAATTTATATTCATATATATACATTATAATATCAAGATAAGTGACTACATTACACATAATATTAATATTTTTTTTACGAAGCTTTGCTATTCTCCCCCCAATTATAATTTTAAGCAGAAGAGTCTTTATCAGTTACTTCGCAACTTAGAAGTCTTTCATATACGATAAGATATTACATTAAAGATTATTAATAATTCATACTTTCCATTTTTTTTGCAGAATAGTATATATACATATAGACAAATTATCCCTCGATGAATAATAACGAAGAAATTCAATATCAACAAACTACAAATATGAATGTCTCATCCATTGATAAGAATGATGTAGTTGTCTCGAATGAGAATCAAGCTGATGAGTTTGATCAAGCTGAATTAGAAAAATTATCTGAGAAAGAAATTACAGATACTGAAGAATCAACAAACAAAAATTCAAATGAGGATGATTTTAATGATGAGGATAAATCAAATGAGGATATTATTCCAAATGCTATCGTTATTAAAAATATTCCATTTGCTATTAAGAAAGAACAACTATTAGATATCATTGATGAAATGAATTTACCTTTACCTTATGCATTTAATTATCATTTTGATAATGGTATCTTTAGAGGTTTAGCATTTGCTAATTTTACTACAGCTGAAGAAACTTTAGATGTTATTTCAAATTTAAATGGTAAAGAAATTAATGGTAGAAAATTAAAAGTTGAGTATAAGAAAATGTTACCTCAAGCTGAAAGAGAAAGAATTGAACGTGAAAAACGTGAAAAGAGAGGTCAATTAGAAGAACAACATAGAAATATTTCTAATTTATCCTTACATTCTTTAGGTAAAATGTCATCTGTAAATCTTAATCAATCTAATAATTTACCTGGATTATCCTCAAATATGAATGGGAACAATATTCAGAATAACGGTGGTAGTGCGGCTGCAGTTAGTCAACAAATTTTCTCAACTTTAATGAATGGTAATAAGATTAATAATAATGGTAACACAAATAGTCCAAGTGGCATGGCCCAACAAACTACTGCTAACTCCTATTATTCTCAAAAATCATCTCAATATCAATATCAATCTCAACCTCAACAACAGATTCCACCTTTCGGTTATAATCAAAATAGTGGTAGTACTCAGAATTTGAACTCCCCAATCACTCAAGCCGGGAATGGCAACTCTAATAATGGAAATAATAGTGAACGTTTTTACGCTCCTTTACCTTCATCATCTACTGTTCCAATTCCACCACAGCAATTAGATTTTAATGATCCTGATACTTTAGAAATTTACTCTCAATTATTATTATTCAGAGATAGAGAAAAATCCTACAGTGAATTGGCTTACCCAATCGGTTTAAGTGGTAATTACAAACGTGTTATTAACGTTTTATGTTCTTATTTAAATTTGATCGAAGTCTATGATCCAAGATTTGTTGTTATCAAGAGAAAATTTTTGGATCAAGCAAGTTTACAATCTCATTTACAACAACAAGGTCAAATGCCAACTATGCATCCTTTACAGCCAAATTCTACTGGTGGCTCATTGAATAGATCTCATTCTTACACAAGTTTATTACAAGCACACGCTTCCGCAGCAGCAGCAGCCGCATCGAACAACAATAACGATAATAATAGTGTTGTTTCTCATGGTTCCTCAAATATTAACTTGAATGGAACTGCATCTTTATTAGCACAAACTGCAGCTGCTCAACAAGGTCAACCTTTATCAAGAGGTTATCCGCTTCAAAATCAATCCGTTGCATCTCCAAACCCAGGCTATACAAGCTCTTTCTACAATAATGAACAAGGTCAAGGCTCTAACCCATCTTTACAATCCCCTTTACTATCCAATCCAAATGGACAATCACAACAGTCTCAAACCAATTCATCATCTCAATCATCTCAACAACAACAACAATCTTTCTTAAGACAACCAAATCCATTAACTCCCTCTGCAAGAATTCCATCAGGTTATTCATCAAATACACAACTATTGAATTCAACTAATCCATTGTTAAGAAATTCAGGTATGACAAATACAGTTTCATCTCCACAAAGTTCTAATACTCATAGAATCTTATCATCATTACATAATAATGCACCATCTCCATCTCCATCTCAATTACATGATCAAATTGTACCAAATGGTACAGAGAATCCATTGTTACAACAAAATACAAGTGGTTCTGTGCAATCTAATTTCTCCGCTCATTCCTTCCATGATGATCCATCAAACATTTTACAAAATGCAAACAATAATAGTAACGCAGATATCATCTACGGAGGTACATCAGGTATTGGATTAGACAGTGGTCTAGAACATCATTTGAGTAGATCTTTAAGTGGATTAGATGTCTCTGGTATAATGAACAATAATGCAAATAACAACAGTTCCACAAATGTCAAAAGAAGTATGTGGTAATGATCCCAAAACTAATGTAATATGAAAAAATAACCACACACATGTACAAAATAAACAGACAAGAAATGGTCTAGTTGTTATGAATCCTTTCCTTTTTCCTTTTTTTTAATGAAGTTTACTCAACTCTCTAATGTATAAATACGAAACAACACAAACAAACCTTCTAACGTTTTCATGTCCCATATTTTGATAAAAATAATACTTTACACTCTCTTACGTTTTTTTTACGATTACTTTCTTTCTTTAATGATAACGATTATGAAATTAAATAAATGAAGAACACACCTATAGAATATACTATATAACATATATATATTAATCAATAATAAATGCTTTACGCTCTTTATATTATCAACAGCGGATCATTCACACAGCTCCTTTTGCTCATCGGCTGCAAACCGCGGCGCGTCCATGGAAATTAACTCTGTTGAAAATGTAAACAAAGGGAGCTATGGTGAATAACCACGACAATGTATGACATCTATTATATATATGTGGTCCTGTATGAGGTATCTGCAATTGTTTCAAGTTTATATTATCTTCTTAAATTAATACGACACTAGATATTCTTGTCTAGATGACAATTGTAATAATATAAACTAATAATGAGACACCTCCGAAATAAATCAACACACAGAGATGTTAATCCCAATCATAGAAGAAAATTAAGAACTCAATCGATACCTAAAAATTCATATTCACAAAAGAGAGCGTACAATAGAACTAAAGGTAGGTATGCAATCGATAAGACATCGAATTATGCAAAGTCTAAAGTAGAAAAGATTGACGTTGTAAATGTCAATGACATCGCAGAGCATGACTCACTCGTACCTGTCATCGAAAATGCCGTAAAGAAACCATTGTTGGTTGACGATTGGGTATTACCTCATAATAGATCTGAGGCAAATCAATTGAATCCACATATCGAATTTCAATATGGTAGAGAAATGAACTTCGAGGCAAAATTTACTCAATATTTACATTCCATTAAGATTAAATACGATCCGAAAAAGTTTTTAAATTTTAAAAGATTGATAAATTCCGATTACGTTCTGGAAGAAAACAAAAATACTGAAGTACCTTATAGGTATACTGAGACAGCTTTGGATGTCCAAGATATATTATACAAAACCATCTACCCTAAAAAGAAGGATCATTCCACGGCCAAAACGATACCCACAATAGCTGACCGTTCTATATTCAACACAACCTATACCAGATCAAGAGCATCGAAATATATTAATAGCAATGTATTACTAAATTATACATATGACTGCAAACGCTCAATGAGGGTCTCACCGATCACAAAAAAATCAAAAGTAAAGGCAATATATATCAATGGTTGTGAAATTAAAACGTTACATTCAAGCCCATACCCAGAACATATCAATAATGAAGCAATAATTTTTATTTGTGAAAATTGTTTATCATATTGTTCATCTAGATATACATACTGGCGACATAAGGAGAAATGTTCAAGTAACGATTCTCCACCTGGTACAGTAATATATCACGATAAACATATCAGATTATTTGAGATTGACGGAAGAAAGAAACAACGATATTGTAGAAATTTATGTCTATTATCAATGTTATTCCTTAGATCAAAGACATTATTTTATGAAGTGGATCCGTTTATCTTTTATGTACTATATTCCGGGGATCAATTAGTAGGGTATTTTTCAAAGGAGAAACTAAATTCTACTGACTACAATCTAAGTTGTATACTTACACTCCCAATATTCAGAAGACAAGGTTTTGGTAATTTATTAATGGATTTTTCCTATCTTTTGACAAAGAGAGAGTATAAAATCGGTACTCCCGAGAAACCGTTATCTGATCTTGGGTTATTAACTTATCGATATTATTGGAAATGTAAGATGGCTGAAACATTGATGCAGTTGCATGACCCTTTGTTTAACGGTAACAAACCTGTCAACATATCGTTAAATGAACTTTCAAAGATCACCGGGATGACAACTAGTGATGTAGTATATGGATTAGAACAGTTAGAGGTGTTATTCACAAACGATGATAAAACAGAATTCATGATTATTATCAAGGATTGGTCATATATTGAGAATATTAATGAACAATGGAAGAAGAAAATGGTATGGAAAATAAAACATGAGAGACTTCTGTGGAAACCGTTAATATTTGGCCCATCAGGTGGTGTTAATGCTACGAATAGTAGTAGTATCGATAATCAAACCAACACTTTATTGAAAACTATTCCAGTAAATGATGGCTCTGTAAGCAAAGATTTATTTAACGAACAAATATCGTCAATAATAGATCATTTAACAGATGACTTAGAGGATCATAGAACTACCGAAGCGATAACCCTATCGGAAATTAAAGATAGAATAGATTTACCCACAAATAGCTCACATATTGAAACTACCGATGAAAGTTCTACATGGAGTCCATGTTTCCAAAAACCAATTATTCCAGGTATGAAATCGAAACAACACACTCAAAAATCCAACAACACTGTTCCAGTGAAATCAAACACATCGAATGAAACAGCTGAAATGGACGATAACTTGTCGGAACGAGATGATGAGGAATTATCGATAGTAATTGATAAAATAAATGACAATTCGGAAGAGGACGAGGATTACGATATAAGCGAAGAAAATGAAGAAGAAGATGATGACGAGGAGGATGAACAGGATGATGATGAGGAAGACAGAGAAAACGATGATACAGAAGAAGAGGACGATGATGACGATGATGAAGACGACGAAGAGGAAGATCCAGAGGAACCCGATTTGGATATTGACGGTGATTTAGATAAATAATTAATATTGCAATCATTCTCTACAGGCGGATTAATATATTAGCACTTCGACAGATACGCATAAGTAATTATATAGTCGAATTAGAATAACTATAGTTGTATTATGAATATTCCTTATTTTATTATTTTTGTTTATATATTGATACATATATATTGAGTAAGTTACTTATTTGTTGTGTATCGTTAAATTTGTTCCTTGTAATTGTTCTACAGTACGATTACACTTCAAATTTTATGAAATTGTATACAGACAACATGTATATAACGATAATCGTTAAATTTATTTTCATTTATCAGGTAACTGTATTTCAACTTTGAATATTATTTTCTTTCTTTAATGATCTTATACTAACCAAGGTTTGTACCCAAAGTTTCAACTAATTCATATCATTCAATATGTTATTTATACTTGGTAAATGATTAGTTGCTTGACTTAAGATTCTTGGACCTGTCTCTATCTTGATACCTGTATCATGACTAATATGTAATGGATCCACATTATCACTTTCGGGCGTTGGATCTTTACTACCATTTTCTTGAGATCTCAGAACAGATAATCTCCACTGCGTTTCATTTTCTGTTTTATTATTTAACAATATTGACATTTCCTTAAACGATAAGTTTCGCTCTTGACATTGTAACAGTATTTCATCCTCATTTCTTGTCCATTCTGTTTGAGATGGACTATTTTCTTTATTAACTGTGTTATTTACACCAGCTACAGATACTGATAATTTACGTGCTACATTTGTAGGTGGAGTATCCACAAAACCGAAAGTAGATGGGAAACTATGTTCTGGGTGTGAATTATTATTGGTTATATTACTATGGAAGTCCTTTCTATGGACTGAATCCTTCCTGTGTTTGATTGCTTGTATATTTAAATGAGCATCACTAGTTGGATGAGCAGCCATTGGGAATTGGTTCGCTATAGAGTTAGATACTGCAGCTGAAATAATGGAATGTTTCCTTGATGACGGACCACTTGTAATATTGAAAGAAGATCTTCTAGACACCAACGATATGGAGTTCTTTCTTGATTTAGAAGTAACTAAAGTTGTATTCAATGCATTTGCAATATTAGTAAACGAAGTGGAAGGTGATAACATATTTGGATTTTGATGTGATTGTGGATGGTTCACATTTTGGCTTTGCTGTAAGACAGGGACAGCTAATGAGCTACGTCTTGATCTAACTATAATCTTTGGAATAAAACCAACATTTTCATCTTCATTTGCAGCAACTGTATTATTATTGTTACCATTATTAAACATACCATTATTGAAATTCGTGGTAGTTCTCATATTAGTAGTCAGTTTAGGTCTTGTTACAGAATGCGAGAAAGATCTTGGTTTGGCAAATTTTTTACTGTTGGTATTTGAATGAGATGAAGAGATATTGCTATGTGTCTTTAATTGTTCTAGATGTGCTATCTTATTTTGAACTTTAGCTTGTTTATTGAATGTCTCTTGAACATGGTTTGCATTTTCTTGATTGCCAACGAGGTCACCATTTGGACCGAAAGACAAGTTATTACTTGCAATGAATTTAGAAGCGTAAGTTTCCTTTGATGGCGATGCTAAATTAGAAACAACAGGTTGGTAAGTTGGACCATTAACTGTCACTTCATTATTTTCAGTTGTATAACTTTTGAATGGGATATCTTCAGTTTTCTTCTTTGGTGATATCAAATCATTATTCATACTCATTCTGTCCTGAACGATAATCTTTGTATCGCTATTTTCTAATTTTGTTGGTTCAGTTGCTGGTACTAAGAAATCATTCAATCTACCTTCTTTCAAAGCTTTTATAACACCTTGATAATCAGTAACATTAACTAAAGCAGTTTTATTTGATTTTAAATTCCCAGATTTTAATCTTCTCCATCTAAATTGACAGGCATTTGGTGTTCTATTATTGAAAAATTGTGATATGTCCTTCCAACCCAATTTTTTAATTTCTTTCAAATGACGTAATAATAAATCATCTTGAGGATCCCATGAGGATGGATTCTTACCATTATAAGTACTTGATGGATTATTAACAAAAGTTTGACCTTGTTTTGCAGGTTTATCGGATATCCGGACATTATCTGGTTTAATTTCACTATCGTTAATGACAACGTCATTAATTAGGCTTTCATTTGGAGATGACATCGATGAAGATACTGCTGTTGATGGAGAAGTAGCAGATAATGGAGAAGGTGATGTAATTGTATTACTTCTTGACAATAATGTGGGTGGTTCATTGTTTGGAATATTTTTCTTCTTTGATATGTGTGGTTGGAAAGTTGTCATGTTTCCTGGATGTGGTAATTCATTACCAGAATCACTATTACTTGAATTATTTAAAGTATTACCATGTAACTGCGGATGCGTATGGTTATTTAAAATCGATGAGGTTGAATGAGTTGACATTGTACCAAATGCAGATTTTGAAAGAGGCATATTATTTAAGCAGGTAAAAGCAAACGTAATTTAAATGGAGTAATAAAGAATATATCAATATAACATAAATTTTCACAATTTTCCTTCTTTTGTTATATGTCTTATTCTGTTTTTTTTGTATGTAGATGACAAAAACAGTAAAAACTAGACACTTAGATGTTTGGTTGATGTATTACGTTTCTATTCGTATATATTATAATGTATATTGCAGTTATTAACCGACAACTCAGATAGGTAAATAAATTTCACAAAATATTCAAAAAAATGTAACGTGTTTTCAAAAGCGATGACTATTGACTATTATCAAAAAAATAATATTATTTTTAGTCTATCTTTTTTATTCTTTTTTGTAGTCAGTTTCTCTAATACTTATAAAACTAAGACTAATATTCCAGATCTATAACGTAAATGCTTATTTATCATACATATGGAAGGTACAAAGTCAAGAAGGTAAGTTATTAGAAAAATAATTAATTAATTAAATTTTATTTTTCACCACTAAATTTACTATTACGGTCAATAATATTTTGCTTTTTTTGCGATGGCCGATGGACGATAACAATTGGTGATGATGACGATGATGTGAAGAGATGGCCGATGAGCGTTTCTGTTTTAGTTCAAATTTCATCCAAAAAAATTATTTAAAAAGACGACAACGGACACAATTAATAATGCGCAGAAAAACGAACAGAAAAACTAAAAAATAATGCAAATTTGACAAACAAAAAAATTGTTCGCTTTTGGTAAAATTTCGCCTTTGTTCCTGCGCTTTATTCTTAGAGTTAGGGTTCAATCGGTGGAAGGATGCCAGTTGTCACCAAATGTTTCAATTTAAAATTTGCGTTTTTCGACCGTGTAAGTAAAATGCAAAGTTTTCCATTTGATAAAATGCGAAACGGTAAAGAGAAAAACCTAAGAACAAATTACAAGAAAGAGAAAGTGCTTGAAAGGACCATCCCATGTTTAGTTTTTTTATGAAGTTTGTTAGTGTTTGAAATTGACACAGTGCGCTTGGAAACAATTTTGTTATTGCATTTTAAGTAAATAAATGCAATTTTGTTTTCTTTTGAATGTTACCCGTAGATATGGGTATATTCTCATTAATTTATCATTACAATTTCGCAAATTTGCCAGGAATAATTTTTTTGCGGAGGAAACAGAATAAATTTCTTGTCCCTGTTTCACGCAAAGTTTAAATTTTGAGACTTGTGTTTTATTTTTTTTTTTCAACGAAAAAACGAAGGCTCCTCAATCTTGCATCTTTTGCATTTCCTTTATTGTTTATATGCGTTAGGTGAAAAACTTCGCAAATATCCGAAATTCATTCGGAATATATAATTACTTTGTAACATTCAGCAATTATTACGCAAATTTGCGAAATGACGTTGAGAATATCTATGAACCATTATTGGATAAAGTTACATATATTTATATAAATGGGATGAGCATATGGAATAATGTCCGACTGTGATAAGTATATAATTAAGAGATGACACAATATATATGAAATATTTAAATAGCCACTAGTGTCACTAAATCTTGCTTAGTAATCGGCTATTTTATAGAAATTCGCATTCCAATTGACGTCATAACATACCACATTGCGTCTTAATAATCTGGATTCCTATATAAGTGATTAATAGAACCTCAATCACCAAGACGTTTTAATGAAATTTTGTCGTAGTAGCCTACTTCCCAACTTTTTATAGATAACCAATTACATACACCTAACAACAAGAATCGTGTTCATATTGTCAAATAGGGTCCAGCAGTTTCTCCTATTTAAAGACGCGTACTAAAAAATTAATTCGAAAAATCGGGTTCTTGTAAATAATTTGTTCCGCCGTTCCCATTT
>JAXQGP010000851.1:0-11197 GCA_037040125.1 Kazachstania sp. M6911
ATATCTTGTAAATAAATTAATTCCTCCCGAAAGAGAGGAGGAAGAATTAACTGTATATTAATTGTATAATAAAATAAATAACAATGAATCAAAATATTACTAAAACAAATGCTCAACCTGTTAGAAACGACGATTTCTATCAATCTCTGTAAACTATAATGATTGTTACGTTAAATATTATTGGTCCTGTTATTATAGTGCTCATGGAAGTATTGAATAAGTACGGTCAGGGTCTAAGAGTAGGTAATATTGATGGAACATCAAACGAAAACAAAAAGGAAACAACAATAACACCGTATGACACTAATTGTATAGCTCGACCAATCAGGTGCATCAGATCAAACAATTGATCTGATGTGACATGCTGACACAACTACAATTAAGTGACTTGATGAACATGATTTTCCAATAAACCATTTTCTCGAACATTGTAAATTACTATAAGAAGAAAGAAAATTGAACTTGTAAATAATATTTGAGTTTAATAATTCTTTCTCTGTAAATTAAATATTGTTTACAATTACTTTTAAAGAAAGTAGAGACTTTTATATATAAATATATAAATAATGAGACACCTTCTATCGATAAAATATCTGAAGACAAAAAACTTCAATTCATTCGCTCATAAATATGTATTTATATATATTTATAGGAAGTTCTTACAACTTCCCTTTGTTACTCTGAAATACAGATTTCCTCATCTTCCAAAACTTGTATTAAAATCAACGAATTAATCAAAAAAAAAGCAACGCAATCATGCAATATCTCAATTTTAAACATAGTAATGTCGTTGTGATGCTTTATTAACTTTTCCTTCGCAGAACTTATAACACAAAATTTAGGCAAGAAAGACCTAAAATCAGGTTCCAGGATCAGGTTCTATAAACTGTCACTTACTGGTACTGAAACAGATGACGTAATGAAGGTATATCTTCAGGATAAGACTTATGAAACCGAGGTTGAATTTTTTGGGTCGTACTTTACTTTTTTTATAAGCTTGCTATTTCTTGCCCTGAAGCTTAACATGAATTTCTTTACTAAAATTAAAGAAACCGGGAGAATTACAACGCTACATGTCACAAGTATCTACTATTGTGATGAGTATCGTAAAGTAATATTATAATACTTGAGAGTATCTCGGTAGTTGGTAACGACCGAGTTGAATACACAGGGGTTAGGTATGCAGGTCCATTCTTAATGAAATTCTGCATTATAATCTGTTTAATATTCAAATACCATCGTACATACACATAAATATATTAGACTCAAATATTTAATGAGGTGGATATTTTTACGGAAGAGTACAAGTTGTGCCAATTCTGTGCTAGATATTTAGCATTACCATATTATGTTATCAACAGGATATTTAAAAGGGAGGGCATAAGTCTCTAAAATGAGTCCCTCTTGGAATAAGCTACCCACTAGGTAGAATATTGAAACATTCTGGTTGGTAATGTAGAGCATCCACCCTTTCCAGCTAATGCATCAACTGATTTCGCAAGTGTCATCCATTCAAAAATTGCCGTTCTTGGTTCGACCTCTGTTCTGTGCGCACCGTACTTTCTTCTGCTCAACCTAACAGTCCCTGTGAGTAACTGCCGGCCATGCCAGAAACGGAAATGCGAAGAAACTCTCGCAGTTCAGACTTTACTGGTGGGTGTTCTGCAAAGAAACAAAAATTGAACGGAAGAAGGGTGGGAGGCTGCGGATCTGTCTTAGCAGATTATAAACAGGAGAACCTGCAAATCTCGGAGGACGACTGGCTCGACCCATTCTTCGGGCATTGTGGGGAGACAGACTTCGAAAGTGATGTGCAGTGTCCCAGTCGGGACAGTTGCGCAAATCTTTCTGTTTCTTTTTCCGATTCAGGATCTGACTGAATCCAGGGAGGTATGTTGCAAGTCGAAATCGGAGATTGTGCTACGGAGGCAAACGTATCTGCCTGCAGTGTACACCGTCTGGTGCCCCAAGAATGTTGTCCCCGAACTCGAAGTCTCAGTGCTGGCGACAGATAATATTATTTGTTTGTGGCTGGGCATTTTACACCCTTTCCTGCTTTTTGTTCATTAATCATTACTGTACTTCGGAGAACATGCTCGTTCAATCGTAACTAATATTAGACGCAATTCTTATTTTGTTCCGTGGGATTATCTAAAGTAGAGGAATATTTGTTAAGGAACCAAATAGGAAGATAATCTTATAATAGAAACCCTGCATGCGTGGTATGTATAAACATTATTGGTTCTGTTATGAGGTTAAACTTAATAACAAACACTTACTTTTAGGGAGAGTACTGAAGGTGAAACGCTAGTACCATTGCTTCGAAAATAACACTACCAAAAATTTATATATATAAGCATGTCATAGAACAAAACAATTTTAAAAAAACATATATCTTCAAATTTTTATTTTACTTAGTGTTCTCTTAATATATAAAGAAGAATAGTAAAAAAATATTTCAGTTAAGAAAACATAACAATAAAAAGAAAAATGAATAACGTCATTATAACGTTAATTACAATATTATTATTCAATACTGTTAGTGCACAGATTCCAACATATCCAGAATGTCGTATAAACCAATTTGGTTATGATATGTCGGGTACTGGTTCATGCGAAATCCGCTTCGGTATAGCTCTTCTGAATAATCAGTCTCCTAGTACGGGTAGTAAATATGATTATTTATATACGATGGGTGTGTATGGGGATAGGGGTATTAGCAGTACTTCACAACTGAATTTCGATATTACTACTGGTGGTGATCCAAACACTGTGGTATGGGGAACAGTATACGGCCGCTCAATGACAACATCCAATTTTACCTTCGTTCTTACCGCACTTTTAATAGTTCCAAAGTCGGGTTATTATACTTTTAATATAGCCTCTACAGAAGGTGCATCATTGTATATAGCACAAGCGGATAATTCATATTGTTGTGGCGGAGGGGATCCAGACCCAGAATCCAGATTTTTCATGATAGATCTTAAGTCGGAGCCAGCAACCAACATATTAGAAGGTAAGGTTTATCTTCTAGGTGGATTTGCTTATTACTTCCATATGCAGTACTTGAATTCAAATGGTGCAGACCCATCACTTCAACTTACTATGACAGATCCAGATGACATAAAATACAGCGATGTTGGTCCATTTTTACACAGAATTGTAGATATACCGGCAGATTATTGTTCTTATGAGAATACTACCACTACGACGACAGTTGAATGGGAAAGTTCTACCACTGCAACGTCTTTGAAATATGTAACGTCAACAAATGATGCTGGTACAAAAGTTATCGAAACACGTTATATAGTCCAAGTACCTTCCTCAACTCCGGTTCCTTCCTCTTCTTCAGAGATTGAAAGTTCGTCTACTGTGGAATCTTCCTCATCTATCGTTTCTTCCTCTTCAGAAGTAGTTAGTTCATCTACTTTAGAATCTTCCAGTCAAATTACTTCAGAATCTGAATCATCAACTGTCGTAACCTCCAGTACAATCACATCAGAACCAGAATCGTCAGCTGAATCGTTTTCTGAGTCCGATTACTCAAGCACCTTAACATCAAGTGAAATATCTACAAATGAAATTTCATCCCAACCATCATCTTATTCTCAGGAGGAATCGTCTACTTTTGCTACAAGATCTGATTCCAGTTCTACTATTGAGCCTTCGGGAGATTCATCTGAAATATTATCGTCCACTATCACTGAAAGTTCTACCATCTCCAGTCCAGAGTCTCAGTCGGAAACTGTTTCATCCTCTGGTAGTGATGCAACATTTTCACATTCGGAACCTACTTCCTCTGCTACAATTTCTTCGCAATCTGTAACTTCAACTGGTGATCTAGGTTCTAGTGAATCGTCTCTATTGTCCTCTGGTAATGTAGAAACTTCCTCTTCAGAAGTAACTACTGATAGTTCAGGTAATCACGAAAATGGTGGCTCCAGCAATAATGGAGACAATGGATTGCAGACCACCGAATACATCACAGAAACATCAGTTATTAGGACTACAATAACTACAGTATGTTCAACTCCAACTTTACATCCTGATGCGTCCGTTTCTTCTTTGGAAACTTTTACTTCTACTTATGTCTCAGAATACACTACAACGGTCACTTTCACTAATTGTGCAGATGATAGTTGTCAGGCAAGTAATAGTCTAACTAACCATGAAACTACTAAAATAATTGGGGAATACACTCAGGATGGAGAGGTGACTGCTGTCAAAACGGAATCAGTAAGTATAAATGGGTTAACTACTACAACGAATGGTGCCTCAACTGCCGATTCAAAAGTAACTTCCTCACAGAAACCTCATGTTGCAGTTAGTTCCAGCGAATCGATATCCGGTTCTACAACAAGCCATTCGGTAGTGCAGAATGTAAACGTGGGTTCTCTAAGATCGCATGACGTTTTGATGTTCGTAATCTCTATGATAATGTCACTAATAATATGATTCGTTGAGGGAATGATTTTTATTAACTATATAAATAACTCTCTGTATGCATGTACAATTTAAAGAAAAAAATATTATTTAATTAGTAATACTGTTAGTTATATATATTTGATGGGATAAAATTATATACAGATGTCCTAATTTATTACAAGTGTAGTAGGAAGGTAGATCCTAATATCTTCTAAATATTGTTGTACTGAAGTTGAATATTAATGTGTCTACCCTTCTGCGTATGTGATCTATATAGTCGTTTTGTATAAGTGTTACTTTTACTTATGTTTTTATCATAATATTTTAATCTTAATGTTACATGCGATCGGGTCTTAGATAGCAAATAAAAAGAGTTATATCGGGTGGAGAACGGTTATTTCCAAAGTAGAAATTTAATGTCGTGTATTTAATGCATTTTGAGAAAATAGGGTAATAAGTAAACTACAAATACAATGCTATTTATGAGAAGACATAAGCATATAGTTGAATATAATACATTACAAGTATATTATTTGTGTGGAATTTTAGAGGTATAAGAGAAGTTAATGAACATAATTATATATATAAACCTGAATATCCTCCCAAGAAATTTTCCATTTTGGAGGCTCATCGATGTTCATGTTTCATATTTTGTCGCGCCACGCATACCTACGTGTCTACGTGACTTCTTGTATCTTCATTGGTGTAAATACAAATGTGCATTTAGTAATATATTTCGACAATTTGTATTATATATAGAACCGTACAAATGTATATTATAATTTTATTAACGTCTGCAATTATAACTTTTCGGGGACACTTATTATCTCTAATTCAAACGCCAAAAAATAAAATATATACTACGGTAAACAATACACTATGTATATGATATATTCTGTTGTATAGAATAAGATATACGGTTCTGTCATACAGATAACTGTTATTATTACTTTTTGGTTCATTTCCAGGGCCACTAAATGTCGGGACAACTATACACATCCGATATCAGGTATGGATGACGCGGCATTATAAGATAGGAAGTGATATGTTTTGATCATAATCCTTGAGAGTAATAGAGAAGCTATCATAAGATTGAAGACGCATGTTAGAAACGTAGAATAAACTTCATCAAGCTAGTAACTGGAATTATAGATATATCTAGATATACTGTGATCTACATAACTGTACATTACACCGAAGATTATAAATATGTCACAGTCTAACATATACAACACTGCTAATAAACAGATCACTCAAATGATAGACGTTGAGTGCGAAGCTCACGGTTCCAAGAATTTTCCAACTCAACAGCTTAGGAAGCTCAAAACTGGAAAATCAAAAGGGCAAAAAAGTTGTACAGAAATGATCAGAGAACAGTTGAAAATGTGAATATATTAAGTACGTTCACTTTGATGAGCGAGGCGATTGAGTACACTTTCTTCCGTTGCAAAAGGGGGAATTAGAAAGATCCCCATGGAAGAAAAGGTAATACTGAACTCAGGAGAAACCACCTTATTTAGGTAATGCACCAACTTGTTTCTGTGTCCATTAATATCTCGTTGGGTACATCGCCACACGTTGCTTTTCTGAGGGTTTCTTTGTGGTGTTACTAAGAATGCGCCAATTTCCATCTTGAGGTGTCCTTGTTTAAGGATATGCAAAGTGTTCTTTCTTCAATGAGGCCGTTCCTTTAAGACATTATGTAATGGTAAATAGAGAGACTTACTTGAGTAAATGAGTTCATAGTAGGGAAAAAGTACTGCCTATTTTACGGTAGATTTTCGCAGAACCATTGTCTAGATATATAATAATTATACATTTCAGNTTAAGAATATGCAAAGTGTTCTTTCTTCAATGAGGCCGTTCCTTTAAGACATTATGTAATGGTAAATAGAGAGACTTACTTGAGTAAATGAGTTCATAGTAGGGAAAAAGTACTGCCTATTTTACGGTAGATTTTCGCAGAACCATTGTCTAGATATATAATAATTATACATTTCAGGGATTCATTGTTTATCTTATTCCGTATCATATTCTGCATCATCTAATGGGTATATCAAGTCGTAAAATTACTGGCATACGCAGTTATTACAACCAGTAAGTATATTATATTCACAATGTTCATTTATCAGTAAATTTTATAACTTTTTGATTGTTGGTTACAGTGTTCAGTACTAATGGGTGCGAGAATTGGTACATATTGTTTTTACCCTGGTAGTCCTTTATGTAAATACATCTTTTTGTCGAAGAAGGAGTTGAGACCTAGGTGCAGTCCGTTACCACTTCTGGCTTTGTTCTTCCTCTGTTCGTCAAATCCTTGCTGGGATTTTCTGCGATATTGTTTACTCTGTTTTGCGTTTAGGATGGCTAACCCCTAGAACAAGGAACTTTTCACCTCCTCGAAATATTCTCGGAATCTATTTTCTGTTGACCAGATTTGTTCAGTGAGCATTCTACGGCTGCTTCTCCGGAGATAAAATTGCTCCTTGAGGGTCTTTTTATGTTCTTATTTTTTGCTGCGCAATTGATGTGCGATTTCCTATTTCGGAATGCGGTGCAAATCCTATTATATTAATTAGGGATCTTTATTATCAAACGGACTATGCGGAGTAAAGAGGGTAGCATTCAAGAATGCTGCGAGGCGTATCATATCGCGAGAGCTTTAGATTTCCATATTAATATTATTAACACCTGATGCTTCTACCCTTTTAGGGAATATGACCTGTACTTTTCTGCGTAGAATACTAATTATATCGTCGCTGCTAAGATATTCTGATATCACTTCTGTAAAGAAATATTGATAATTTGTTATATAATAGAATGCAATTTTTTGAGGTAAAGAAACATTTGAGATACTTCACTTCTATGCTATTTCGGTTAAATTTCATCTATACATGTTATTCAGGAATATTAGTAAAATTAAATAATATTTTCCTTTAATAAAGTGAAATAATCAAACAAACAAACAAATAAAAAAAAATAATGTTGTTACAGGTATTAACTTCTGTATCGTTATTTTTTGCTACTTCTGTAAGTGCCATATCTGCGGATAGTTGTGCCCTTATGACTCCCCTTGATTATGAGAAAGTGGGTTTTAACATAGAATTTTATACGGTTCCTCTGCATGGAACTGTAGATGGGATACATGATCAATTATATAACAGGGCTCATGACTTCCCATCAAATGATGATATTATAAGTTACCACCCATTCGACCCCAGTTTTGATCTTTCTATACCAGATTCTGATACAGAAATACTCGGGCAAGTTTACCCAGAATATTCACATGACATTACCATCTCAAATTTTGTTGCGTCTTTCCATTCAGTTTTTATACCTCCAGTAACAGGTGATTACACTTTTTCCATTAATGACGTAAGTGATGGTGGTGCAATGTTTATTTATACCGACAGAGATATGTACTGTTGTGAAGATATGGTTTACACTGAATGGTTAAATAAATCATCACACTTCTATTATATTCCAGAGGATCCAAACTATCAGACTAACTCAATGACAGTTCATTTAGATTCAAGTCTGACTTATATGATGATATTTACTTATGTTAATCATGGTGGAGATGCAATTTTCAAACCATCTGTGACAACACCATCTGGAGAAGTCATTACAAATTTTGAGGGTTATATTTATGCCTCTTATTCGGATTTTGAATGTAGTATCGGTAACATTACATCTCCAATAGTCTCCGAATGGACTGGAACATATGCCACAACATATTCTACTAGTGTTTATACTACAGAAAAAGTTGGTTCGTTAGGTTTACCATATACAGACGTTGAAACTATTTATTATATATTGACTCCTGCGCCAACCTCTTCAAGTTCCATAATTACCAGTAGTTCTTCAGAAATAATTACCTCTTCGTCTTCTTTATCTGAATATTCCTCAGCTATTTCATCTGATATTTCATCTGAAGTTTCTTCTGACGTTTCATCNTTTACCATATACAGACGTTGAAACTATTTATTATATATTGACTCCTGCGCCAACCTCTTCAAGTTCCATAATTACCAGTAGTTCTTCAGAAATAATTACCTCTTCGTCTTCTTTATCTGAATATTCCTCAGCTATTTCATCTGATATTTCATCTGAAGTTTCTTCTGACGTTTCATCAGCTGAATCATCTACTGTACAATCGTCAACTAGTTCGTCTGTATTGCCATCTGTTACAAGTTCTTCGACTTTCTCTTCAGATGTTTCCACAATATCCACCGGTTTCTCGGAAGAACCATCCAAATTTCCTTCATCTATCGTTTCTTCTGAAGGTAATTCCTTAACTTCGAGCTTCTCACCATCCTCAGAAGCCACATCTTCTGCAGAATCATCAATATCCAACATAGATGGAGATTCGACAACTAAAAAGTCTACAGAAGCCAGTACTTCAGGTGCGCCAAGTTCTGTTTCTTCAAATCTTAACAGTTTCTCATCTTCTTTCTCTACTAAATCAACACCATCTGCATCTATTTCTGCTTCTGTCACTACTTCTTCTGCCACCGTGTCTTCCATGGAACACTCCGGAGAAGCTGGTCAATCCAAGAGTAAAATACCTGTCTCTACTTCCACTTACACTGATATATATGGTATAACTAGAACTACTACTGTAGAATATTGTTCTACATCTAACGATTTACAGGGTACAACAGAAGTTACCGTGACAACAAGTACGAACGAGAATGGTGAAGAATTTATATCTACAATCACACACACGATCGGAGGTAATGGTGCAAATCAAGCTACAGGTATTAGCAGCACCACAAGAGTAGATGGTCAGAAAACTCTAACTTCTAACGGGTCTATTGAATCGTCGTCCATATCCGTTCAAGTTCAGTCAAGAACTACACCATCGTCTGCCTCAATAAACATCCAACAATCTCCAAATGTTGCAGACAGATTTACTTCTAGGTGGTTGTTAACAATGATACCATTTGTAGCATCCGTATTTTTTATGTAGAAATATGTACATACTGATATATAAATTATAATTGACACGCTTAAGAAACAGTTATGGGATAAAGGTTGACAGGAACTACCAAGAGATTTCATGTGAAGTTAAAACGACAGGAAACTAAATAACGATGGATAAGTACAATTCCACTTTGACTGCTGGTTGTGTTTTCATGTTTCCTATTTTTTGTAACCGGTTATACCTTATTAGGATGGCCGACAGTGTTCATAGTGGTGTATTTTTCTTTTTCGAAGTTTACTGTTCTACTGTTTAACTTTGTTCAGTCGGGAAATTTGTGGAGCCGTAAACTTAGCGGCTCGATGTCTATTCCGTCAGTAATCGGTTCATTAGTGTTAGACCTTATGTCGGTTTCTCTTTTAGCTGCAAGAATATGATCAACCTACGCATATCCATGTTCGACTATACTGTCTCATATATGTCAGATATCTGGTGAATATAATAGTCCCAATAAATATTTTCTCCAGGAACATACTAGAATAATGCAGACACATACAAAGTTTATTGCACATTTTTATTACTTAGAAATATGGGGCAAGAAGAAAACAGTATCGGTGAATTAAATATCATATAGATAGCGAGAGAAAGAGCAAATGGGATCGTGATGGAATATCTGCGAAGTAGCCACACGCAGAAACAAAGTGCGGAACAAGAACAAATATATTTCCATTCAAAGCAGCGCAATACAATTTGAACAGTACTTCTCTCTGAAAGGCTTTTTTATTAAGGTGCTCACAGTGCGTTTTTGTCTATTGCCGACTATGACAGGGCGAATGCGCCAGTTGAAGCGTGCCAAACTCTAGGGTTCGGGGAAAATTCCGACTTTTAAGTAGATAGTGCATATTCCAGAGAGGCGGTACAGAAGAGTTAGAGTGCTGGTACGGTAATTTGGGGACGTATTTTTGTGTGGCATACGTTTTGGTAGGTGAATGTTGGGCATGGGAAAAGTTGTGTGAGAATCTGTAGGTATATCTTGGTAAAATCAGTGGGAACACAGTAGATAAAGATGAATTCCGTGTTATTGTGACCCGCTATCTTGAAGTTTTAAAGTCTGGTCTTGGTAAATAAAGTGTATTGAGTATATTGGAGTTGAAAAAACTAGATATATTTTTCTTGGTATGGTTTAAGGTGCCTTTATGTAGTAAAATACGCCATTAATACGGTATTTTCTTAGATAACATGTCCATTTGGGCTAATATATTTAAGTTTATATGTTGGATATTGTAGATGATGGTACGCAGAATACGACTCAGCAACAAAACGAAGATTATGGGTTCCACTTTTGGAAATATCTTGAGATTATGTCTGATTATTGCTGTAATTTGGAACAGTAATACGGGCATAATTGCAGAATAACATATCTTAATTATAGAAAATATAAATATAAAAAACGTATATAGTTGTGAAAAGGGTGTCAGATTATGTTAAGAGAGATAATTAAACAAAAGTAAGATGTTTAGTTCATATTATCTTGGATAGTTGGTATTAGTGTGATGTTTAGTATGGGCAGTATAAAATGACAGAAATTATCACATATTTCAGTCAATATTCCAACTAGGATCTTCAATATTTCAGATTCATAATTCTGTCAGTTCAAATATTCCAATTTCTGTTATAATATTTCTGATATGTTAGGTTCACTCTAGGACATGCCGTATTATCAGTATAATATATGGGTTGGAATAGAAGGTCCATATATTGGGTAATATTCTGAGTATAGCATTCTAGCTAAGTGCAGTAGTAATCTTAATAGTATTATCATCAATATTAAACATTAAGTTGTGGTCC